>VWPV01026915.1:0-34668 GCA_013389885.1 Geococcyx californianus
TCACTGGAACAGACTCCCCAGGGCCATGACCACAGCACTGAGCCTTTCAGAGGTCAACGACCATCTAGATGATGCTCTCAGTAATATGGTTCAGTTCTAGGAAGTCCTGCAAAGAGCAGAGAGTTGGTCCTTATAAGTCCCTTCCAGCTCCAGGTATTCTATGATTCTATGCTACATTTCAAAGGACAGATTTTAATACCTACAGAGATTCTTGTGGTCTGAGGTCTCATGTACTCCATGCATGCGGCAGGGTGTAATGTTGACTTAAGTTCACTGCAGGAAGGATCAGACACTTCCCTGGGCTTTCAACAGTGCCAACATGCAAGATACATGTTATATGGAAGGCAAAAAAGGTGTAAAGGGCTAGTTGCGGTTTTACTTAATTTTTCTTCCAGCAAATAACAATTTAATTTAGGGAGGTAAAAACGAGTATGCAGAAAGTTAAAAAAGTCTTCCTATTGCAGGGCACAAAATTAGGATACTACTCAATAATCGTTTCCTGACTTTTTTCTTCATGCAGAAATTTAAAGCAAATTTGTTTGCTTGATTTAAACTGGATATAAATCTTCTCAAATTATAGCGATTCAAGTATGTCCTGTTCATCAGTTTTTCTGATGAAGAGAGACCCTCCACACTAGTCTGGTACCCCATGGCAGAAAGGTCAAACTCTCTTGCAAACCAGTGGGATTCTCCAGGGATTCAGGCCTCCCATATCATGCATCTAATTGCAGAATCCAGGCATTGAGGACTTCTGTCCACTTAATGCATTTCCTTTTGACCTCATTTTCTAAAGCAGCAGCAGTTTATTTCTCCTTACTTCTTGCCAATAAGAACCGGGCTGCAGGAAAGTTACTTGTATGACTTTGAAGTATTGAATCATTCATTTATTCACAGAAAGAATTAACAGATGTGGTTTCACATAAATTGTTTTACTGTTGCACTAAATAGCAATTTTATTCAGATTTTAAGTGATCTCCAAGTATTAACAAAAAAATCCAACCAACCAAAAATAAAGTAGGCTTTCTTCTTAACACTGAAAACAAATTTATCTTGTATGTTAGATGGCTAAGTACCTACCACTAAAAGTGTTTGAGTAAAATAAAAAACAACCACCACCTCCCAAAAAACCTGAACAACAAACCACCAAACAACACCCTCCACTTCTGGAATTGCAATTGAGACACTAGCCCAGGTGTTAGGAGACTTCTGCAGCACTGGCCTGGTGTCAAAGGTATTTGAAAGAATCCATGAACATCTGCAACGTTCCTTTTAGCTTTGCCTCAAGAGGGAAAGACAACATACACAGAATTAAACTAGCCTTCTGCTCGTGTCAGAAAGATGTTTTCCCCCAAGTTCTGTCTTAGAGTGGGTCTGCCCTGGTAGATCCTTTATGTCCCCCTCTAAGATGGGCTCGGTGAAGGTGGTGGAAGCAGCTCTGAGAAGTGCTGCCTTCTCTCTGGGGCAGCGAGTGCAGCACTTTAAAGCAAATACACCAGAACTTGGGTAAGTTGGTTCTCAAAGAACATTACGAAAGCAGTTTTAATTTCACTGTTTCATCTCAAGCATATAATGTTCAGATTTTAAAAAGCTTTGTTATCTATGTTATGGAAATATGTGTAATAGTTACAAGTTCTTTTATTTTGAGGGTGGGCATGCTAATGGACAATTCCATCCTTATATCTTGTAATTAGTCAAGGGGTTGACAGCTTGTATTTTCTGTTAAGCTACTACCTTCATGTTGGTGGCTTGTGTTAAGGGTAGCAAAGCCTGATAGATTTCAGAATGACATTTTTAAAACTAATGTCTTCCTTAGCAGGTGTGCAGAATTGCTCGTGCAGAGTTTGATGCCCATGTCTCACTAAATTTCAGCTGGACTGCACTTAAAGTATTTTTTTATACTGACACTAAAAAAGGTTCCACGCTGTTTTTTATAAACATTTCCACTTCAGTAATGAGTGCAGGAGAAACTTATTACCTGAGATTTTTAAATCAACTGTGTCTTTAATTTTCATCACTGACAATGATGCTTTGAAACTCAACTCTAAGTTAATCATAACATTTGGTATCAGCTGTAAAATTGTCTAATGTACAATTGAATAGCAATTTTTATTATCTTCCCAAAAGGTTGTAATTAAGATGTTCTGAGGCCAAAAAGCTGTGCAGGGAAATGATTAGTTCAGCTGAAATATCAAAGTTTAGAACTCTTAGTTTCAGATATTTAATTTATATGCCATATCTTCTGCTTGATATAGAAATCCAAATTAATTGAACAAGTAGAAATGACAGATGCCCTTCTGCTGGTACAGACTTGGGAGCTGGAAATGAACATGAGTAAGGCCATCTTTTCTTTATATTGTAGAACATCAGGTTGCTAAATCTTGGCACAAATGAGTCTCTACAAGAGATGATTGAGCCTAGGACACTAGGGGCTAAGGCTGAAAAAACCAGAAAGACTTGAAGAAATGCATGACTGAGCACTTGGTTAAAATTAAAGGTTGCTTGCATCGTTTTTTCCCTCTGATTTTTCTAGGAATGTTCTTTCTTGTATCTGTAATATCAATGTGTAGGGCATCTTGTGATCTCTTGTGATGATCTTTTTAAGGTTGTGCCTGTCTCTCACTCCGTTTTTATTTATGACTGAAGCTGACAGATTCTGAATCTTTAGGAACGTAAGTGGTTGGTGTGGTTTGGGGAGGACAAAGAGGGAGGTTGTTTTTATGGTTTGTGGTTTCTTTTACAAATCCCGGTCAGCAGGTTGTACCTCAACC
Source organism: Geococcyx californianus (assembly GCA_013389885.1). Lineage (NCBI taxonomy): Eukaryota > Metazoa > Chordata > Aves > Cuculiformes > Neomorphidae > Geococcyx > Geococcyx californianus. Next base: position 2,769 of record VWPV01026915.1, read on the forward strand.
TTCAAAGAAGCACTCTGTGTGTGCATGTATGTACTTTAGAGGTTTTTTTTATTTGTAGTTCATACCTTTTTTTGTGAAAATCCCATAATGGTAATATTCTGGCAACATGTATGAAAGATTCCAAACCGGACCTATCCTCTTTTGCCGGTACTGTGAACTGCAGCAGACAAGGGGCTCCTAGGAGCACTGACCACTGTTGGATTAAATTGTTTTAATTTTCTTTTCTTTACTGACTGAATAGATTTGAAAATTGGAAGTAGCCTTGAAGACTGAGTAGAGAAATGCAGTATTCTGATCCCACCAAGGAGGTAGAGGTGCCCAAGACCCAGGGATTGAACAGCCTTTTAGCATCTGTTTTGTTGCAAAGCCTGCCTCATGTAATGGTGAATGTAGATATTAAGATTGTCATGGAGATGGTTCTCCCTGTGTTTTTCATCCTCTCTGTACCTATCTTCCTTTTTTCTCTTCCTTTCCTGAAACAAATTCCTAAAATAGCTGTGTATGTTACCTCTAAATTAAAAAATAATAGCTCATTTTTAAAGCCTCTTTCCTTGCAGACATATCTTGTCTGTCATAGAAATCTAATTCAGAGGCACAGTGGGTTTCCAGCCGTTAGCAGATGTTGCAGGTTACATTCCATTCGCTAACCTTGGAAAAAATACCCTGCACATATTTTGACAAAGGAAAACTGTGATTCTTGGGAAGAATATTGCCATGCTATATCGCTCTCTCTTTAATTTTTTTTCCAAAAAGGAAGATACATGGAAAACTTTCATATAGTGGCAAGAAAGCAAATGTTTATACCACGTTCACTTTCCAATATGCAAGAGCAGTTTCCCAAATTAAAACAAAAATGAAATCAGAATAGAACTCCAATAGCGATAAAATTCAGTAATTTTTGTCCAACTGTTTTTCAAGTGAATTTCAGGCTGTGTTTTCTTTCTTGCCTGCTGCACTTCCTACAACTTATACAGCACTAGTTGATATCCTGGCAGTAGAATACAGATCAAATTTGTGGGGGTATCCTCTCCACATCTTCCTCTCCTGTGTCTGGTGTAGCTCTGTGGTGATCCTTAAAGATAGAGGAGAGGGTTCCTCTTCAGTCCCCTTGCATTCAGGAGATAACGATAGAATTTACCACTATATTCAAGAAATAGCTACATGGTAACATTCAGGAATCTGAATGTAAACTGTCAGCTAAGAGAACTGTCAGTCTTGCTCTTCTGCACTTTGTAGCTAAGGGCAACAGTGATCAGGAAGAGAACTGCATCATGGCAAGAGTACAGCTCTGTTTGACAGCCGCCTTCAAGCTTGTAGAAGGAACCAGCACGCCACAGTGTCAAGGTGTCCTCACTTGCAGCAGAGTTATCTATACTTGGAGCTGCCAGGCTTCTCTATACCAATGCACTAATTTTAGGCCACATAGTAAAGAGATAAGAAAGAAAAAAACAAAACACTGCAGACTGTAGCATCTGTAGCTCTACTAAGCTGCTGGGAATTTTTAGAGGGCATGCTATATTGTTGGGAGTCCCAAAGGAGCCTCACTAATGTATCAGCATCCATTATATGCAAGCAATATTTCTAAACACTTGCAGCAGAAGTCTCAACTCAGCAATAACTGAGAATTATGAGCCTCGGGGTGGAAACCAAAAGGTTCTGTTGTTATGATAGAAAGTAATGGATGCTGTGTCAACTAACTCTTTTGCTGCATAATCCAGCTCTTCTATGCCTGGATCACCTCAGCACAGAAGGATGCAGCTCTCTGTGGCTGATTGATGGTCTCACAGAAAGGGTCCCGGCTCCTGCTTCCCTTGGTGGCCCAGCTACATCATTCGTGGTGCACCTCTCAGAGCGCTGAGGGCATTCTGATCTCCTTGATTTGTCTCTGCCCTGACACAGCACTTACTCTTGTTCTAGTTTTGCATATCAAATTGTGAAGAATGATGAGAAAATGGTTTTTGTGTAAAATCATGTTATGCTGCTTTGTCAAGATTATAGTTAGTGCAAAATATTCAGATAAGGATTATGCAGTAAAGTACTTATCAGAACAAACTGAATGTTCAAATATCCAGATTTCTGAAGGCTTATTGATCAGCCAAGATGACGTAGCTAAAGTATCCTAATTTACGTGAAAAATAGCCTTGTATTTCTTATATTTTCAGAATTTAAGGAATAAATCAAAACACATTTTAAAATAGGATTTTTAAACCCAGAGAAAGCCATGTAAGTGCGAGTGGTTTTAAATTTGATTGCTTGGCAGGCTGAACAGTAACTGAAAACTATCTGTTTCAGAAAGAGGTGGGACAAAAATATTGGAACAGATTTGTCATTATCCTCATTCGTATGTGTGTATGCACTGAACTATTCTTCCTATGATGAGGGAAAGTGGTTTGGTGAGGACCTCTGCCAGTTACCTTAACACCCTCGGGTGGATCCCATGTGGCCCCATAGACTTGTGTATGGCTAATTGGCTTAGCAGGTCTCTAACCAAATCCCCCTGGATCATTGGAGCTTCATTGTCACGGTCTTCTGGCTCAGAGGGCTGAGTATCCCAAGAACATCTCACCTTACGACTAAAGATCAAGACAAAGAAGGGATTAAACATCTCTCTTGGCCTCATCCTTTGTCACTACTGCTCCTCTTGCATCCAATAAAGGAGGAGATTCTCCTTGATCCTCCTGTTGTTTTTAAAAAATGTTTCTTCAAATATATTACTGTCTTTCACCAAACTGGAGTTCTAGTTGGCCTTTAGCCCTTTTGATTTTCTCTCTACACTATCTCACCTCACCCTTAGAGTCCTCCTGGGATGTCTGCCCCCTCTTCCAAAGCTCATAAACTTTCCTCTTCTTCCTGAGATCAATACAAAGCTTTCTACTCAGCCAACCTGGTTTTCTTCCCCGCTGACTCGCCTTACAACACACTGGGATGGGCTGCTCTTCTGCTGTCAGGATTTCCTTCTTGAGAAGCATCCAGCCCTCTTGTGCTCCTTTTCCTTTAGGACTGCTTCCCAACGAACTTTATCAAGCAGCCTTCTAAACAGTTTGAAGTCTGCCCTCTGTAGGTCCAAGGTGGCAGTTCTGCTGACCGCCCTCCTTACTCCTCCAAGGACTGAGAATTCTATCATCTCATGATCACTGTGCCCCAGGCATCCTGCAACAGTCAGCCCTCTCATAAGGCCTTCTTTATTCACAAACAGCTGATCCAGTGGGGCACCTCCTCTACTCGGTTCACTCACCAGTGGTGTTAGGAAGTTGTCTTCCATACACTCAGTGAACCTCCTAGACTGTTTCATTTCTCTTATATTATACTTCCAGCAGACATCCAGAAGGTTGAAATCCCCCACAAGAACAACAGCCAGCGATTGGGAGACTTAGCCCAGTTGCTTGTAAAAGAGCTCGTCAGTGGCTTCATCCTGGCTGGGTAGCCAATAACAGAGCCCCACTACTATATCTGGCTTACTGTGCCTTCCATTGATTTTAATCCTACAGAATTATTACATTCAGTATTTTGTTTTATGTACATATTCTGAGGTTATTCAGGTTGTTTTTTCTTGAGTAAAAACTTCTGCCAAAAAAAAAAAGGAAATATCAACCTTTCGTTCCTCTATTTCATCTACAGCAATGCTTACTATGGTAGTAGCTCAGTGCAAGGAATAACATATTTTGACTTGGTCTGTATTTGAGAATATATAGTTTAAAATTAGAGCTTAAGCAGTTTACAAAAATCTGGAACTTTTAAAAAATAATTTTTTAAAGACAAAATCTGTGGCCAAACTCTCAAATTTACAGAACATCTTATGGATACTTATTGTTACCTAGGTAGGCTTCTAGCCACAATAATAGGAAGTAGGCAAATATCATATATGTTATAGGATTAGGCCTTGCAAATTACAGGTAGTTTCAGCCTCATCTGTGAGGCTATGAGTTAAAAGTAGCTTCCTTTAATTCTTATCCATTGATAGTACTACCTTTTATAGTTTTGTCTACAGTACTTCTAAAAAGAAATAAATAGTCTTCATATTGTGAAAGAAACTGGAATTGTGCAGCAGCCTGGACTCTGCTGGATGACAGCAGTTAATGAAATAAGATGACTGTTTGCTTCATGGGAGTCCCTGTGCTGTCTGTAAAACCTGCACCCACAGCCTGCAAGATGGCAAGTGATCCTTTCAGCTGGGTACAATAAGTAGGTATTGTCTGAATGATCTCATCTCATCCGTGCCTTTGTGAAAGGGCTAAAACACGTGCACTTACAACATCTCCATGCTTCAGTACCAGCATCTGGATATATTTGGATATAACAACAGTGATGGACTTGCTGAATCCATGGTATTGCTCCCATCAGGGCTCTTACAATTACAGCTTTAAAGTAAATTGACATGGAAGCAGTGAGATGTAAGATTTAGCTTAGCATGGCCAACCTATAATAATCATCATAATATGTCTGTTAAACAATGTTAAGCATAATTCTATTTAAAAAGCAATAATGTCAATCCTGATAATATACACTTTTATTGGAAACTGTGACGACTAACATATAACATGCTTGTCTGGCTGAATAGCATTTCCCCTAAGTTCATTACAGTTTACGATAGACTAAACTTAATTACAGAGGATGTACCTTTATTATTAGTTACAATAAGAAGTATATTCTGGATGCAGTAAGTATAACGATTAGAATTTCTCACTGCTGTGTGTGCTTACCCACAGTTTGTAATTGCTGTTATTCCTCCTTAATCTGGTATTTCTCTTGACGGACTGTGGCTACCAAAAATAGCTCATAGCTAGGAAAGATCCTCCAACATCAATGATGAAAACATATTCTGAAAACAGAAGAACTGGGGCAAGTGCTGTCAGCAATATGGGGACAGACATGAGTGCTTCCCTACTCAGGTATTCTTTAGGCTGAACAGAGCCATATTCTATGTTTCTGCCCCCGATCACCTTGGTTGTGCTGCACTCACTCCATTGTGTAAATGTCTTTCTTGTAGTAAGAAGCCCAAATCTGGACAAAATATTCCAGATGTAGTCTCACAAGTGTTGGACAAAAGGTAATACCCCTCAATATATCAGCTGCTATCCTTATTTCGGTATCATCTGCAAATTGCAGAGAGTGTTCTCTTGCTTACCATCCGGGTTATTGATACAAAAACCTTGGCCCAGTGATGGATTATCAGTCCCTGAGAGATGTTGCCAGCTGGACTTTGGCTCTTCCCTGTCACTTTTCTTATTTCTTTTCTTGGAAATGGCATTGGGGAAAACTTGCTACCTAATTTTCCTGCAGGTCTAAGGTTCCCCAGAACCTCCTCCTTGCTTTTCATGAAGATGGGTTATATGCCCTTCTCCAGTCATTAGGAAAGTCCCTGAGCACCTTGCCTTATCAAAGTCAGCTTCCTCAGGACCTTCAGCTGCATCGCATCTCATTGCACGGACTAGCGTATTGTTCAGTCTTGCCCATCGCCTTCATAATTACAAAAACACAAGATTTATAACAAGACAGAAATGTAGTGATCCAAAATGTTGTTAGAGCTTCTGCTGCTGTAAATTGGATTTTTTTATTACTGTTTTTCTTAACTTAGTTGTGCTACATCAGCTTTATAACCGTTGATGCTTTGGCAGATGGTTAAGCGACCCATAAGACTTAAAAAAAAAAAAAAAAAAAAAAAATTGGGGATATGTCTTTATTGGTATCAATCTCAATGTATATCATGTCTAGAAAATAACTTTCTAGAGCCAGTATCCTCTGGTAAAGCTCAGAATTGGTTTATTCAAATCCTGTAACGCTGTTGCACATAGAAATGTGTAAATGACTGTCTTTGTAATAGATAAGAAAAATAAAAATTACTGTGTGGCTGACAGACATGAGAAATGTGGTTTGACTGAATTCTTGATCAATGCTTTTTCATAGGAAATACTTTCTACTTGTTTTGAATGGAAGTTTCACTGGTCCAGAGAGCTGGCAATGACATTCCAAAACTTTTTCCATAAATCACTGCTTACAGACCAGGCTGTCAAAGCAGTAACCATAAGGTTTTGCTGTCTAAAGACTGATCAATGTGAAGTAGGTTTATACTGTCAGTATAGTTACTAATGGAATAAATTCACATCATAAAACCCAGCACAATAGTATATTGTCTATGGAAATTTTGGACTGATATAGCTTGGAAATTAACTATCTTTCTGTATCTAAAGGTTCTTCTGTTAAAACATAAAATGATGGAAAGGCATCAGTGACATCTTTACCCATCATGGATGTATTTAAACCAGAATAAGCAGCTGAATATTTTTTTACTCTTTCTTCTGTTCTTTAAAACTATGTTAGTGATGATAAATTCATCCAAATTACAATATCAAAGGGAGAAGATTGCACCGGCTGAAAAGGAAGCTAATGAACAAATGACTGTATTCATTGAATATGTTATTTTTAGAGTGGAGAAGAGGGTGGTTGGGGGTGGGTTTTGCTTGTTTTAGAGATTTATTTTGATTCCTATTATCATCAATAGATAGAAAATTAGATAGAAAAGATGAAAGGTGTATTATCCCTGTAGAGCTGCTCAATGTCCATCCTGTATTCCAAAAGGTTGCATCATTGCACACAAGCTTTCAGCCCTTCCATGACACTTGCAGCTGACTTCAAACAAAAATGTCTATATTTATGTCCATTGTGTGCATTGCTGACAGGTCCTTGTTATACTTCTGTTGCCATCGAATGTGATTCATTCAGGATATTACAAATGTACTGCTGTGAAAAGGGGAAATAGTCCTGAATAAGCTCTCTGCTACAAGCCCTAATGTACCATATGCTAAATAATATTGCCTTTTAAGTTAGTAATGACATACAGCATAAAAAGGTCAAAGCAGTAACGATCAAATTGAACATATGCTGTGGTTATCCACTCCTGCTAGATGCAGACTTCCAACTATTGATGTTTTTTATTGTTACCAAGGCAGAAATATTTTTTTCCAGGAGGTATTCCTGACATGCTGCAAAAAATCTTCAATAGAGGCCCTGGAATGTAGGTATCAGACAATGTGGAAATGCCTTCAGTGTTAATTAACATTTTAACCAATGAACTGGAAAAGGGGTGAAACAGCAGGCTAACCAAGTTCAACAATTTGTCAAAGGGACTCTCATAAACACTTCTGGGACACAATACAACTTAATAGGGACATGAATAATAATGTAAAAAGAATTCCAGAATGTGTGTGTGTGTGTTTAAGTTAAAGAAAGACAAGAGAGCTGACAACCTGTTAGCAGAGAGACTTGATTGTTTCCCTTTTTTGTAATCATGACCTTTTCACTGAATCAGAGTGTGGGCTAACACGGTTTCTTTGTTAATGTTTCTTTGTTCCATCCCTTGTCTTCGGGGGGTAAATGCAAGGAGAAACCTGGTGAGATCTAAGAAAGGAAATGGAAATTGTTTGCAGTATTGTGTCAGTTATATTTGATTGTTTGGCAGATGACCACCTTATTGGAATAATTCTGATTCAGCAAATCCCTAATGTTATTAAATGGTCATCGTGATTTTTTAAAAAAAGTTTGTTCTCTATCAGCACTACCAGATAGTGAATACAGTGTTGAGAGCAGTCTTCACAAAGCAATTTCCTCAGGAAAGGCTTCTTTGCCTTTAGCGCATGTTCAGTCAGGTGGCTTTTCACTAGGTACTTGTGATTTTATTCACGCAAGTGCATTGGACACAAAGCTTTGCCTGCGACCTTTTCAGCCAGAGAGCACAGAGTATTGTAGAGAACTACATAAAAGCAAGTAAACAGGAAACCCCATATAAATTTCATGTTGACTTATACTAGTTATATTTCTTATGTAAGTAAAAAATTACCCATCAATTAGTATTCTTTAAAGAGTTGAAGCACGGGGTAGTTACGGTGATTTGAGTTAAAAATACACAGGAATTGCTTTCAAATTACTGGAATGTTTAGGGATTTGTCCAACTTCAAAATGGTTGTGGGATAATGCTTGACAAAGCTAAGTAATGAAAGAAGCTTCTACAGTTCTCTTAGCTATATATGAAATTAATATTTATTTTTACATGCATTTTACTTTTAATAGAAGTGATATGTGCATGTATCTGTCGGAAATAATTTTTATATATACTTTTTTTGTTTCCTTTAGGTCAAACTCAACATTCACATCAGATTCCCTTTAGTCATTGAAAGTCTTGTTCTGCAAATACATTGCTTTATATCTGAGGTCTGTAGAGGTAGTAGATAGGTACTAAAGATAAATTTAACTGCAAATTTTTCACGTCCAATGTACATTCTGGAACTAGTGGTTCTTGCATGTGCCTGTATAAATATGCATTCCTCCAAAATCCCAAATGATATTTGACTGTTCGAAACCTAAATCCTTCAGATTAGAAGTGCCTTTCAGTTGGAGATGCTGTTTCATGCTCTTTGCTAAAATACAGCATTGTGAATTGTTGTATTTGGTTATGCTGTATTACCTTGCATCAAGAAAGCAGGCTGTTAGAGCAGTAAAGTTGATGAATGATGAGCAGCCCTACTACCCTTGAAGTGACCTTAGTATCTACATGTGTGGTTGATAATTAGCAGGTTAAGTACATGCGTAATAGTGGTTCCCTAGAGGTTTTTCTTCTTTGTGTTCCTTGCTGTGTTTCTGTCCTGTACCTTATAGTTTGGGATTGAAAAGATAATCCCTGTTCTGCCTTTGTATGCTCTATTTGTCATTGCCTTATTCAAACTTATCTTATAATGCTGCATAAAGCAAAGTAATAAAAGGCATGAATGTATATTTGCGAGTAATTGAGTTGGGAAATTAATATTCATTAGCTTGAGCCACAGCTGTTTCATTGTTGTTGTCATGCCTTGCCAATTTCAAAATAAAACATGTAGAGTGAGAATATAGGTTTCTGTCAGTTCTAAAGGCTCAAGGCTTAAAAAAATGCATCAAGGCATCAGTACTCAATGGTTTTCAGTCATTTTTGTACCATACTCAACCTGTATTTACTGGTTTTCTCACTTTCACCTGGAGTTAGTGTGTTTCAGAGGGATCCATGCATATGCCTGCTTATGTTGCTGGAAGCGAGATGTTTCCAGAAAGTTTTCTAATGTTTATTATACTTCCTCATCCCCATGACAGGGGGATAGGCAATTTCTCTGTTCTACTTAGGCCAAACCAATCTCGTTACATCACGAATGTCAGAGAATGTGTATAATATGTCCTAAAACCATTAACTGGTGATATTCCATTTTTAAATTCTGGCATACGCATTTAAGATGCAGTGCATGGTTACAACTGTGGGACACATGATGAAACAAGAACATAGTTGCATGCATGTTTCGATTTTAGTGCATCGATTTGTATCATTTCATCAGGCTAACAGGGCAGCATAGTACCCTTTCTCTGCTTGCTCTATATAATAACATCATATGTAGTTTTTCTGACTCTATATGTAGATCAAGAGCTGAAGTGAGGGTAGTTTTCTCTATTTATTACCTTCGTAGTATCCAGTGGTTTTGTCTGCAAACATAAGGAGGAACTTACTGCTAACTGATAAGTCCTTGCTGAGAAAAGTATCTCCAAAGCCAGCAGATGCTGATGCTCTCACTTGATGCACTTTACATCTGACTAGGACAGGAGCAGCAGGGCTTACTGATTCAGCTTCCGTAGCTTATCTCAAGGCACCTATCAGAGTTCATTTCTCTTGAGATAGTTCATTCTCTGTTTATATTGATCAACTGAATTCGTGAAGGCAGACTGATCTTTGTCGTTTTTTAAAGATATGATTGCCTTTCAAAACAAATAAAAAAAGATTGATGGGTAAATCAAATAAAAGATGAAGAACTCAAAGCTTTTATGTACAAAATAGAAAAAAATGGCTACAAAAACCTATAAACTCAATGGTAAGCCATGCTTAGCTATTGCTAGCTGTACTAACAGAGAATAATGAGTTCAAGTGGTCACAGACAAGAAATAAATTTTACTGATTATTATAGTTTCAAATGTTTCAGGGAGTTTTTCTCTCCCTTGCCAACACCGGGGGCTTTAGGACCCAGGGGAGAGAAGAGGGGGAAGTGGGGGACAGCTCTTCCAGTTGGTGCCACTTCTACCCGGGGGCTGTGGTGAGCGGGAGCTTCTTTGACTCAGCCCCAACTCCCTACACTCTATGTCCCTGGGGCCAGCGTTGTTTGCATCCATCACAAAGAGGAAATGGCCTCAAGTTTCTCCAGGGGAGGTTTAGATCAGATTTTAGGAAAAATTTCTTCACCAAAAGGGTTATCAAGACCTGGAACAGGTTACCTAGGGAAGTGGTTGACTCATCAACCCTGGAAGTATTTAAAAGACTTGTAGAAGTGGTGCTTAGGGACATGGTTTACTGGTGGACTTGGCAATGTCAGGTTTACAGTTGCAGTTGGTGACTTTAAGGGCCTTTTCCAACATAAAATATTCTATGATAAAAGAAACCACCTGGTCTGGGAAAGTAATTGGTTTGGCTATGCAGAAGAAGTTCTTTTCTGGGTTATTAACAGAGATATGTGCGATTCTTTCAAACTTCAGCATTCAAGTGGTGCACTTTTTATTTTCTGAAATGTTTTAATACTTCCAAAATATATTTTATTACTAGCCTCACTGCTTAATGTAATTCATAGAAAGTTAGTAAAATCTTCATAGGGGACTGAAGTTATTTCAGAGTTCACAGACAGGACAATGTTTAGCAGAGTTTCTTGCTTCAGCATTTGTTATCTGAATACCAATGAGGAAAAATCCAACAGTTTGTTTTCTCCTCAAATTGTAACTACTGTCTAGATGTGAGTGATTTTGATACCAGGATCTTTTTTTTAAAAAAATATATACATAAATATGGGGGAAGGAGGGAATATTGAAAAAAAAAATTAAAAAATCACTGTCTTACATTGACCTGTGGTCATGTCCCCTACCGATTCACAATTCGATAGTTGTGGAATAATTTATCTGTAGTGAACTGACTTATTTGCTAAAGAATGTGATTTCTTTACTGAAAAATGTGTAGGAGGAGGGAAAAATTAGCATATATTTTCACTGTATTGAGTGTGAAGACCGAATTTCAAGTAGACAATAGTGGAGTCATTCTTTCTTTTTAATTGACATTCATTACATACAGCAATGTCATTATTTGTAAATGATGTCACCCAACAAATCATGCGGGTGCTTCATTTGGTAAAAGAACAGTCCAGGAGCCATGAATATATTATTAAAAAGGGCTTAAATATTTAACGTACAATCATTGCCAAAACGTATAGATCTCGTTATCTGAACGTGGTGCTGCTGAGGTGATTGGTCATGTGGTGCAGATCAGGTATTTTTATAGCTAAATCACTGTCTACTCGAAGGGGTCAATTTTTTATTTGTGGGGGGGTTTTTTGTGGAGGGTGTGGTGTTTTTTATTATACGAAGCAGCAAGAGTAAAAGATGATCTAGAAGTTTTTTTTTCTTTCCAGCTGAAATTCATTTGTCTGTCCTTTATTTCTTTCCTCAGCAACTTCTTTGCAGTTTAATTTATCTTGTTTTGTTATTTGAACTCCAATGAGACAGGGATGCAGTGAAAACATGATTTATTGCTTAGGATAAACATGAGCTAGTAAAAGATTTTAGGCCATCATGAAAGGGAAAACTCAGAGATAAAAAGGCTGAGGTACCATTGCCGTTATTTGTGTTAGGGCAGTAATTCAAAAGAGATGGTGTCCCTCTTGTAATTTTTTTAGTTTTAAAAAGCAAACAGAAAGTAATAGACAATACCCTTTCTGAAGAGCTTTTGCTCTAAGTGAAATAAGTATGGGGGAGAAGAAGGGATAGCCCCATTTTATGGATAAGGAACTGAGAACAAATAAAAATCAGTCCTTAATTCAGTGTCTATGAGCACATGTTTTCTTTCAGAGAGAGTAGTTCCATTTCAATTCACCAGTGTATTCAGTGTGATTCATACCAGCTGAACACCCAGCCCAAGGAGTTGTTCTTGTATCAGTTTGTCTAGTCCTGGAAGAAAAACATCCTCCTTCAGCTGCTTTTTGCTATGCAAATGAAATACTGTAGATTTTAAACATAGAAGTGGAGTTTTATCAGTCAGCCACATGTTTTCCATAGATAACTCCATGGTCTAATTGGTTTGATTCAAACTACTGACACCAATATGCAAATCTGTTTGAATGGAGTGTGTTTATACTGCAGCTTCCTTCTGAACCAATGATTCAAAAATGAGTGTTTAAAATAGATCTTGTGTGGAATACGTAAGTTGTTTGCAATTATGCACATTCTCTCTTGTCTATGCTGCTAATGTCTATGAAGCTAATGAGGAAAAAGTACTGGCGAACTGCTCTTCCCTAACCTAACACAATATATTTTAGTGAATCTTAGTGCTTGCAAGATTTTCAAAATAGGGTTAGACAAAACCAGCATATTTTAAATAGTTGTTTATGTAGCACGGTTGTTAGAAATTCATATATATGCTTATGGGAGGTTAAAGTTACATTTTTTTAGCTCTGAAGAGGTTTTACTGGAGGCCTTTCTGAAAACTTTTAAGGTATTTGTTTATTTCTGTCTCTTCTTTTAATTTTAAATAGTGCATGGTTATAGTCCTGTAATGAATGCCTCTGGCTAGTTTCTTGTCTGTATTTTCTGCCCCTTTCTTTTCTTCCGTGTCCTTCCACAATCTGTTCGAACTAGATATCAGGTGGGCCATGCCATTATGTCAATTATGTGCATTGGAATGATTGCCAATACAAACTTCTACTGTTCATTTTTCATTAGCATGAAACATTCCATTTCTGTGCAAATGTCAAAAACTATGCTTGCGTCTCTGGATTGCTACAAAAATACACAGGTTCAGTATGTAACTGTGACTACAAAATATCTAGTCTTACAGGAAGGTGCCTGAATTTAAGCAATGGTTTGGTAGAGAAGCAAAAACACGCACAAGCTAAGCAAAATTTGAAATAACACTAATTCCATTTTTAGAAGATTTGCTGGCAGGATTTTAAGATTTGTTAGCATAACAGCCACACACTGGTTTCTGAGTGTTCTATATTCAAGAACAATAATTGCAAACAAGCAAAATAGTTTCTTGTAAACAAACAACTATAGATTATATCTTTCACCTTTAGTATTTCACATCATATAACTATGTTATGCTCTAATAACAATTTGATATAAATATATCAAATATATTTTTATATAGTATGAATCATGCATTGGTTTCTTACCTTACATCCTTTTTTTATGTAGTGAAGCCCATACTTCCAAGAGCCACATTGTTGTAAAAATAAGCATCTTTCATGTCTTCACAAAATTACAAATTGACAATACACTATGTAATGACTACAGGTGTAGCTGTTGCAAGTCCCTTAAAAGCTGCTGGTACTTTTAAGTACCACTTTTGAAGAGTGAGCTATTGGATTAAAGTCTCAGCTGTTCTTAAGAAAAATAAACTTGCACAGTGAAAAAGATATAAAACATATAATTCCTAAGGGGAAGGTAATACAAAGTCTGACACAAAAAAACCTCAGATTAACCCTATAGCTCAGGAAGAAAGAGTGGGAGGGGAGGGACAATGAAATGGTTATAGAACATGTTTGAACTTGTCACAGTGAGACAAATTTATTGCTTCACTCATACTGAGTGGACACATTTTCTAATAGAGATGTTTCCTTCCCTCTGGTCAGAAAATGCCAGTGTGTGTCAGCCCACCACACTTTGTCTCTGAAGCAGCTTTTAGCTAATACCACCATGTTTTGGCACCCATCCTATTCACCAAACTTAGCTCCTTCTTCCCAAAAATCAAGTAGGTGCTGAACAGAACCCAGTTTTTGTTGATAGAAGATGTGAAAGCAAAAACATCAGAAAGCAAAAACAGCCTTTCAGAAAATGATCTGTAGAACTGCTTTGAACTTTGGCGGCACCGCATTCAGCTGTGTGTCAACTCAGAAGGGAACGATTTTGAAGGTGATAGTAGTCAATTTACTTAATTTGTTAAATAAAAAGTTACATGCACAGTCTCAGGGGTTGGGGGTTTTTGCGNAGTAGTCAATTTACTTAATTTGTTAAATAAAAAGTTACATGCACAGTCTCAGGGGTTGGGGGTTTTTGCGTCAGGATTCATAAAGTGGTAGATTAAAGCAGTCGAGTTACGGCCAGCCAGTTAGGATTGTAGAACTCTACTTAAACATGGTTGTAAAGGTGTCTTCAGTTAGGAGTCTCTTTAAGCACTTAATGACACTGTGCTGCTATGGTTCAAGATGTTCACAGAAGTAAGCACCATTTCCAGTGATATAAATGTGTTGTAAAATTATTCACACAGATAAAAAATTAGATTTCAACATACACACGCATAGTTGTAGCAATACCAAATTTCTAATGGATTTTTAGCTCCCTGCAGTAAAAATGATTAGAACTTAATCAAGTAAGCATTTATTCACCTGCTTAATTTTGTTCCTTTGGGTCACTGTATTAAAGTTGTATGCATTGTCTGAAACTATAGCTTTCTGTGATGACAACATCCTGGTATGAAGGGATGAGAACCCTATGAAGCACTTAAACCATCAAGTGGAAAAGCAATATTATGAGACTTTGGATAATAGACTGATTTAGTCACAAAAGGTGCTTGCTTGTAAAGTTTTAAAAATTGAAATTCTGGGAGGGATAAATTGATCTATGTGATAATGGGTGAAAACCCAAAAATGTTCAAGATACCTACTAGCTTATCAGAGGAACACAGAGCTTTAAAAGTATGCCTTCAGCTTCCTAATTACGAAACACTATAAACTGTTGATCACTACCTTACTTCTGCAATTAGATTTATCTACACTGGCAAATGTATAATGTACAGGCTTGTTGGAGGATCTCAACATGGGTATGTGATTAAAGAAACAGCCCTGTGAAAAACTGGCACGCTTATATTTACAAACTCTTGGTATTTGTCAGCAATGCAACTTCCTGTTTCAGGGGCAAGGCACAGTTCTATAGGATAACACCCAACAAACCCCTTTAAAGTTAACTCTGCTTTTCTGAAAATCTGAATCTCATCACTCTCAGCAATAATTTTGCATTACTTGGTAGCCTTACTGAGGAATTCCGCTCCAGGTCCCGTAATTAGATTTTTTAAACTGAAAAGTATAGCATATTTGCAGATGAATTATAAATGTGAAAACAGTTTTGAGATTCAGGATTAACATTTTAAAGTTACATGTGAAGTAATCCTTCAGATAACATCTAATATTAATACATTATTAGCATATGAAAGCTAATGTGTTTCTTGATTTCTTTATATCGCTTCCTATAAATTTCTGTCATAGGAATAGAAGAAAGTCAGTCCTGGAGAGACTTTTGTTTGCTTTAATTTACACATATGTACACAGATGGATTTTCACATATGTATAATTAGCTTTCTGTGTTGCTACTTTAAATTGGGTTCAAACCACCTGACTAACCATCGAATGCAGCTGACTTTGCAAAATTGTATTGAAGCATCTCAGCCTACAGCTCAAGGTGTCTATGTTTTAGCCAATTGCAACGTGTCCTTATATAAAACTCTGAAAGTGTACGCACAACTCTATATGCTCTGCTTTTCCACCCAAATCTGTGATGAAGCAGGGAAGTGTGATGTAAAGACATTAAGGAACGCAAGCAGTGTATAGAGAATTACTTGTTAAGGTATTATCTTTAAGGACCTCAGGAAATGTTCTTGATGAGCAAATGAGCAGCAAAAATACAGCTTTTCTCTGGATTTACTTTTTTGTGCCTTGCAAAATTATTCTAAAGATCAGCAAACTATTGTTTAATGTGTTCTAAGGAGATAGAAATCAAGGATGTTCATAAAGGATAGAACTTGAGCAAGGTCTCAGTGCTCTCAAGGTCAAGATCTGGTCTTTTTAATTGGGGAATTCTTCCTAGTCCAAGGAGAGCACTTGAAACCTCTCACAGTGATAGATGCTTGGCAGCTTTCAGGATCTTGTGTAGAGTGTAATTGGTTGCAATGATATGGCACAACTACAAATACATGAATCTTACCATATGTAAATATTTTGATTTTTGTTCTCTTAGCACAGATTCCTGAGGGTTAAAATTAGGATATAAAGTTGCAGAGCAGATAACATGAGGGGCTGAAAACATAAATTAGAATAATATTGTAACTGGTAGGCAGGCCCTTCTCTGGGAGGACTGTGCAGAATTCCGGTGTAGATTTTAAAGGCCTGCTTTAAAGGAACACTTTGCAGGCATGGGTTTTCTTCTGAGTGGATGTGGTTCTTATGTACTGCCCTTTGAATTACATGGCTGAAAACAAGCATCTGGGTGAAATCTGGTTATTCATCTACCCTAGCATTTCTGAACACAACGTTTATTAAAAAAGGCAAAACAAAATGTATAAATTAGGGCCTTGAGATACAGTATAAATAGAGATACAAAGAGACTTTTGAACACATTCAAATTCCTGGCATGACTCTGATAAGAGGCAAACCGTTAAGGACTAGAATTGCAATTGAATGAGTTTTTGTAGTATGGCCAAGGAAAACACTACATAACCATCCTTACAGATTCTTAAACAAAGCCCCGTTAATGGTTTTCTAATACTCAAACGCAAGTAAATTAAGGGATGTACTTTGCCTATCTTATACAGACAGACACATAGCAACTGTGTAATGATATTAACTTGGTCCAAAGATGGGAAGCTTTGTTAGGAGTACTTGGCACGCATTGACGTGATTGACCACTGGAAGAAGCACTGAACCAGTAAATTCAAGTCTCATTTGGGAAACCAAATAAAGAATTATTTCTATTATCAGTACATTTTCCTGTTGAGAAACAAGTTTTATCTGAAGTGGGAAAAAAAAGATGGTAGGAGAACTTATACCAATGTGGCATCCCACATAATAGTGTTCTGTTATTATCATATACCAAAGGTGCTGACATAATATCAGGTTTTTTCTATACCACAGGGTTGTGCAGGGGTATAAAATAGAGCTGCCAGCATCAATAATTACAAAGATTTTCACCTTTAAGGAATCAGTTTTAGTCTGTTGATCTGTACCATGGCAACAGATGTATCCATGGCAAGGAAGCAGTTGATTTTGGTGTTTTGGTAGTTTGGTTTTTTTTTGTGGTTTGTGGCTTTTTTGGTTGTTTGTTTTTGTTTCTTGGTTTGTTTATTTGTTTGTTTTGTGATGAACTAGTTTGACCTTTTTTAGAAACGCTGGGAGAGCACACACTGAGGATGAGGAATGCTGGCTGTCTCCTCTTTGGTGATTGGGAAGTATAGGTTTACGTGAGTATTTTAGATATGGCCTGGAGAGTTTTTTGGGGTATAGGCATGGGAAGCTGACAGATCTGTTTCCATGATCAGTTGGGTTACCAAGCTGTCTTCCCTGCTTGTATAAATGCTCACTCTGCTGAGATGAATAGAGGTGGGAAGAGCAGAGGCGTAAAGTTAGGTATTTTAATCATTAAGTGGAAAAAACAGTCAATTGGATTGAATAACTGTGTGCATTTGAGATGATTTTAACCCACTGATGACGCAAAACGTTGTTGAAAATGATCTACATACTTTTAAAAAGTAAAATATTAGGCATTGAGTTTATTTCTGATCCTGAATGACTAAGGAGAAACTGTTGATTTTTGGGTAGGACAAGCTACATGGGCTGGGATGTGCTGTCAGTGTTCGAGCCCGCTTTCCTACAGACATTACTGCCCAAACAGGCTGCTCTTGCACACCCCACTATGAACACCGCGTGTCCACCTGTTTGAGTACCTAGCGTGCAGATTACCAGGTAATGGCACTCAGTATTGCGGTATGGGGAGGGGTTACAAATCTAACAACACTTGTGGCCCGTGAATGCTTTCCTCGGTTCATCAGGGTAGGAGAAAAACATAGGAGCTTAGCAGGTCATTCAGTCCATCCCTGCTGCAAAGTTGTGTTTACAGGGTTTTGGCTTTTTCAGTGGAAGCTTCTCTAACTTTAGCAGTTTGGCTTATTTAAACTTTCATATTTTTTTCTAATAAGTAGGCTTTTTGCACTCTTCCATTCTTTTAGAGTACTGTTAAGCACATGGGAAGAGGATCTGAAATTTAATGTGCAGCTCTTATTCAAGGCTTTGTTAGAGACAACGCTTGTCTGATGGGTAAGGACAGAATTGCATTATTTAATTTAGCTATTTTGTGTAATAATTCTTCTAAAAGCAAGCAGATAGCAGAACTATCTACTTAGAAGAAGGAGGAAGAGGAAACAGGGAGTCAGGCTTTCTATGACCTGAAGCAGTGGCTCCCTCCTTAGTTATGGTGCGGTCACCTCACACTACTGTGGAGGTAGGGTTAAGCTGTGACTCCTATAGCCAGCGAATACTTGATTTGCTTTAATTTTCCTGCCACTGTTTTTGACTGTCTACATCAGCATATTATTAGCAAGCCCCACTTGTAGTGCCAAGTACACCTGTGTTTACAAACAGAGTACTATTTTAAAGCCAAATTTTATCTCAACATGCAAATGTAAACATTTAGTTAAGGCAGTTTTATATGTTTGGAGGCTAGTTATATTTACTTAAAAATGTCAGAAGTTCACTACCAGAATGCTGATAACTAAGAGTGAAACCACCATCACCAGTTAGTCATGTTGTCACAAAAAAAGTACCTCTCTCAGGGCAATGCTTTACATGCCAATAGGTCGCTGGCAAACACATTTTTATAAGCCTGTTCCCATCCACAAGTAGATTGATTGGTTCACAGGCAGATTCTCTCTATTAGCCTTTGTATGTTCAATTTTTCAATTACCTGCAAAAATGTTCTAGGTTTTCAGTTGGGAGAAATAGGATGGGGTGTGTGAGAGGAGAAGTACATCTTGGTTGCATGTACAGGAAGGAAACACTGACCACCAAAGCTGTTATCTGGCTAATAACTCAGTAGCAACAGGAAATAAGTCCCCAGCTCTTATGACAATACTAAATTTCCAATGAACTGCAAAATCTTTCATATTAATGTATGGCATTATGCAAATCAGCTCCCTCTTCTTTGAGCAACTAATGTAGTATGCTCTGCCGGGAAAAACTGAAAAGACTCCCAAGGCAATGGTAAACATTACTGGAATTATATTATGAATGATCTAGGACTTAAAATTGTGGTGTCTGTGCTTCTGTGAAGTGTTATCTCCGACTGCTTCAAGCCAGAGATGCATTAAAGATGCAACAGGGAGATGCAGCAGACTTCAATGAATTCTGTAGGGAAAGTGAACAGGGAACAGACTTGTCACACACAGTAATTTAATTGGATGCCTCCAAAATTATCAGACAGGAGATACTTCTTCACATAATACTTAACTTGCATGTGGAAAGCATTGCCATGGGAAGTTCGAGAAACCAAAATTATAAGTAAATTCAAAGTAAGAAATTATGCAGATTAGTGGAGGGTAGATCACTCAGGAACAATAAAAACTATATATAAAAAAGGTAGTCCAATTACAATCTCCAGTTGCTAAAGTTAAAGTCTGTCAGCTAAGACATCAACTGAAATGAAGGATCACTTTGCTCATGCATCTTTTGAATTTCCCCTAACTGTCATTGTGTTAGAGAATAATCTGAACTAAAACTTTTATCTTATAACACAGTTCTTATACTCTTAAGTTAGTATATTTCCATGCTGTTCCTATATTATTCATGTTTGTAACACTGAGAAAGCAAAACCATATTGTGAAGTTACTATAAAATACATTCCAAAATAAAGTTAGTCTAAGGCAGATAATAGAACATTTGTGTTCAATACCAATATGAAGTACCTTAGAAGTTTAAATTATACCAGAAATCAAAATACAAGGTCTGACACACACACACAAAAAATACTCAGGACTATTCCTGTAACTCTTTTTATTTAAAAAATTAAGAATATTAACTACAGTTGCCTTCAAAATTGTCCCCTTCTGAGTTGACACACAGCTGCACACATTGCTGCCAAGTTTCAAAGCAACTCCACAGATCATTTTCCGAAAGGCTGGTGAGGCTCCACTTGTTTTTGATTTCACATCTTCTACTGAGAAAAAATGGGTTCCTTTGAGCACCGGCTTGATCTTTGGGATGTCTTCACTGTCAGCCTCAGTCAATAATTGAAAAATTTCTGTTGTTGGTTTCTTCAGTTGTTCACTCTTGCACACCGACGTTTTCTAATCAAGAGTAGGATAACATCTGTATATGAACATGCATCCACTAGTACTGAGTGAAGCACTCGGTTAGAGCCTTGTCTCGCCGTGCCCAGTTTTGAACATGTTCTATGACCGTCTCTTTGACTTTCCCCTCCCACTCTTGGTTCCTGAGCTACAGGGTTAGTCTCAGGGGCTTTTTTTATGTCAGACCTTTTATAACCAAATTTTTTTAGTATTATTCAAATACTTAGAGCTTGTTCCCAATGTTGACATAGGTATTTAAGATGTAAATTTGCAGGACTGACACATCTGTTATGTACGTTAGCTGTGTAATGAAGTTCACCTTACTCTATTTTAAAGATAAATAATTCTGTATTGACTATAGTTAATGTTAAGAATTTAATCATCTTTTTCAGCCATCACACTGCTTTAACTTAGATTCTGAGAGATACTCTAGTTACATGTCTCCCCAGCGGTTTTGAAGACTAGTTAATGTTTGCCAAACTGTTTAAAGGCAAGAAGTACTGTTTCCATGGTAGTAAATATGGTCAATTAATGCTTGAATTGCATTTGTTTTACTACAAGGTTACAGATTTGAATTAGAGATAAAGCATGAAGACATATTCTTGATCTGTAATCCAATGAGCTGTGCCTTTCAGTTTTGAGAATCTGACCTGATTTTTGCATTTTACTATTTCAGCCTAAAAGCTTCATAATTTTTTCATAAGCTTACTGCATAAACTGTTTAAAATAAAGTTTAATTTTGCTTTACAAGAAAATTGTAATTAGCTTGGAAAGGAAGTATTAAGAGAAGCAAAGCTGAAGTCAATATTCTTTAGGATCACTAACCATCTGAACCTATATTTAGTGAAACAAGAAGTCAGTGAATATACCGACTGCAATTATACATTACAGTCATAGGAGAAGCTAAGAGATTCTGTCTGCTTATGTAAATAGAGATTGTGATTTTGGTTTTTTTTTTTTTAGAAAGTACAAATCTTGAATTTGAAACTGGGGTGGAAAGGTGAATGAGGAGAATGAAGAAGAAAAAGTTTACTCCTGATTCTACACATATCCAAATAGTGACAGCATGATCTAGTTTCACGAAAGAGAAATAAGGGTGTTTTAATTTTAACACTTAGCTTCAATACTGCAACTGTAAAAACATCAGTAATATGAAAAGAACATAAATTGGCATGAACGTTTGCAAAATAAATTAAACTACAAAGAATCTGCTCTGTCACCTGCCAGTCACAGTGTGAATCTAGCTCGTAATGATAGACCATATTCATCCCCACTCACTATGTCATTTTTTTAATTGCTGTCTTTGTTCTGTCTCAGCACTTGGCTGTCACATCTTTAAGAAAAATGGTCCAACTGTTTTGCCACTTGCTCTAAGAAATAAGTTGCTCTCAGCATATGGAGGTTTTCACAAACAATATGCTTTCAGTCTTCTGTGCTTTTGATTTCTCCGTAGAAGACTGGTAAAGCTGGTGTGAGATTAACTAGAAGTGCTGCTGTCCACATAAGCAGAGCCTGCAAAGACTCCTGCAGTACAGGAGCTTGTTAAGGAGAAGGATTTATTTCACATCCTGCTTTAACTGATCTTTCTATAGTTAAGCAGCAAAAAATAGGAACAATTATACTGAAAGGAAATGCTTGGTAATGATGAGATGCCATTAGTAAAGCTGAATTGCACATTTGTGCCACGTAACACATTTTTTAATTATTTGTTGATAATTTCTTGATGAGCGCATGGAGTGACCACTAAATAGGAGCATATCCATGGACTTCCAACAGCAAAGGCTCTTAAGACTTAGGCTCTGCTCAAATCATATCTTTGTTACCCTGGCAATCTTGAACACAACTTTATTGGTACCTCCTTTGCTTTCTGTTATTCTTCCTACCTGTAAATAATCAAGTCAATGTCTTTCTATTTCTGCAAAGGCCACAGGGTAGACAGAGTCTCTGTGTTCCTATGTGAGATGGCTGGGGGCTCTCTGGTGCACAAGGAGGGAAGCAGCGGGAATTCTGATTGCCTCCTACTGCACTCCGGTAGAATATGGCCATGAGCTGGTGTTGGTGCTAGGCATTGCAGTGCCTTTTCTCTCTGCAGTGATTTGCTTCCCATGCACTTCCCAAGTCAGAGGCAGGGGTTCTGTACTATTAATGCTGGACAGATATTTCTAAAATCAGGTTCAACTGCTTCTTGAACTCACAAAAATATTTTGCATGCAAAATATCCTGATAAGATTCGCAGTGTAACATTCTGTAAAGGAATAGCTTCCTCTCGCTGATAGCCTGTCACACAACGACTTCATTCAATGCGCGTTAGTGTTTGTTGTCTGTTCCTCTGCAGATGCAATGTACTTGGATCTTTTCCATTTCTGTTCCTGCTTATGTGAAAAAAAGATTTAAAAGGGGAAACCAGGAATAGTCCCTGGTTTAAGCTGTTTCCTTGTTTAAGCTCATATTGCAATCTAATTATGAATCTATTTCTACCAAAGTAATTTAAAACAGTATTAAGTGC
Source organism: Geococcyx californianus (assembly GCA_013389885.1). Taxonomy (NCBI): domain Eukaryota; kingdom Metazoa; phylum Chordata; class Aves; order Cuculiformes; family Neomorphidae; genus Geococcyx; species Geococcyx californianus. Next base: position 25,421 of record VWPV01026915.1, read on the forward strand.
TTTGGTTTTTAACTGCTTCTGCTATTTCTAGTGTGGCATACTGCTTGGATTGAAAAGCATCATTAACAGTATCAGTTTGCATTTCCCAAGCTGATAGATTTTATCCATAAATGTCAGCTCTTCTGTTTTCATTTTATTTAATGTATCAGCTTTTAATTAGCTTCAGCTTGGTATAAAAGATTTTTAGCATTATTTTGTTGTAAATTTCTATCCATAACTTTAGTTTAAAATACTATTGTCTGACAGTAATACTTGCAGAACAGAAGTCTGTTCAAGATTCACACAGTCCAATTTTGTGATAATTTAAATATGCCATTTTACAATTCTAATTAAACATGAGGTTTTTATATTGCAGGATTTAGAAGTTTATTTTAAGTAGTCACATGAAATTTCATCTTCATTTTTAACTAGCCAGAAAAAAGAATAGCTTGGAAACCAGATGTAGTTCTTAAAACTCTCTGCAAGAAAAATGTTCTCTGTTGAACAAGAAGTCTGACATTTCAAGGTATATTGTCACATTTTTTATAGAAGTATGTGAGTAAAGCACCATGCTATACTTCTGTTGCTTTTTCTTTCAACCTTATTTATTTCAAAGGAGGCATTTTTGGTCTAAGTTCCAACCACAAAATAGCTAACAGAAAAGGCCGAAAATGATGATAAAATGAAGATACAGGCAGATACATTATTTGAGGAAGGTACATTTCTTGTCAACTCAGTGTCCAGTGAATGTCTTTACCTTCCTCTAGAAATTCCTAGACAGAAGCCTGATATGAGCTCAAGTTGGTTACTGAGTCAGAGACAAACTGGATTTCCCTGGGTCTCATCTAAGGAATTTGCCAATGACTGAAGTAAAATAGATAAAAATAAAAACCAGAGTTCATGTTAAAACCTCGTGCTTCTGTGTTTAAATCAGTCCAAATGTGGCAGGGAACAAAAATCTGAGAATAGACTAATCTCCAGTGTTTTCCTGTGCTGTGGTTCTGATACCTTTTTCTGCTACCTTTGGGTCCAATCCATATGAAGGATAATATCTGTTTAGAGATGTTATGTGAAGATGAAAATATGAGAGAGCCTTAATTAAAGGAAAGATTGCACAGACATTAAATTCCTCAGTTGTGGAACTGAATTTTACAAGAATGACTTGAGGAAAACTCTGTGGTAAGAAGTGGAAACCAGTTCTGGCAGAAGTGAAAGGAGGTTTTCTAACAGCAGGGTGCGACAGCATGACTGGCAGTATTATGAAGTGCCTCGCATCCTTCAGGGTATCACTAGGTGGACAGTATTTTCCATCAACAATTGTAAAGAACATAATCAGTTGGGAGGAGGGGAAATATTTTTTGTTGGAACTGAATCACTATATAAAATGGCTGTAGGGAACAAGGAGTGTAATGGCATGTCTGTGTTATAGAAAAGCATCTAGTAAAGCAAGAGTCTAACAACCCTCACCCAAAAGCTTTTACAGCACAAAACCAATCAAGTTAAAAGAATAATATTTCAGCCTTAGTACCCTGAGCCTGCTCTCATTCTTGTTCCAGACAAGGTTTATGATTGATTCCAGCCTCCTCGCTTAGTCATTCTCATGAAATATATTGTAAGCCTCATGTCTCCCAGTATGTCAGAAGAAACTCTCTTAGTCAGCAGAGGTAAGCTCAGATGGTAAGCTTAGATGACAGAAAAGTTGACTATCACTGAATTTTCTAATTGAAAAGATGTTGCTCTTCTTCCTCCTTTGACTGAGTGATACTGTTTGCTCACTGGCTCTGAGGTAGATTCAAAGGGAAGAGCTGATAACACTGCGTTTGCACTAGCTTCAGGCTTGTGACACTTGAGAGCAGAACTGTGCATGAATCAAATCAAATTTAGGAATGAAGAGCTCTGCAAGTCACTTACAGTAGTAAGTAGACATCCTCAGCATGCTTCAGAAGAGGCAAAATCCAGGTAAGTGGAAATAAGAAGGGTGAGGCACCCATCTGAAAAAAAAATAATTCTTAGGATGTACACTCAATGTTAGTTTTAATAGGAAGTTTGAGAATCTGTTGTTATTTCAATAACCAGTTCAGGGGAATGAACTCCCTCACAGCTCTGACCAAGAGCAGAGTGGGACACCTACTGTCCTGTATAAAATACACCTTTATTTTGCTCTCACTTGCACTGTATTCTTAATTTCTTTAAACTTCCATGTCAAATCACTATCAGATGGAAAAGATGTATGATGCAAAGAACACTCGTATTGAACCTTTCTTCAGCCCACAGCCTGAGTTTTTCAACCATAAAGAATGCATGGGGAGGGTGCGTGGAGGGTGTGTTTTTGTAGGGGAGTTAAGTGTGAAAGGAACTCGTGGCAGCTGGAGAAGTGTACAATGGATAAGAGCTGTTCTTCAATGTTAAGCTCTATTTTAGCCACGCCAGCTCTAATATACACATTATTTGAGTTTGCAATGCCACATACATACTTTTACATCAGAAAACTGGTCTTCATTGAAGATCAGTTCTTGCCAGGAACTCAAAACGGTTTGTGACCAGCAGGTCTGGGGAAGTGATGTTTCCCCTCTGCTCTTGTGAGGAGTTCTGTTCTGAAGTTCATTTGGTTCTGGAGTCCTCAGCACAGGAAGGACGTGGATCTGTTAGAACAAGTCGAGAGGAGCACTGAGAAAATCATCAGTGGGCTGGAGCACTTCCCATACGGGATGTGCTGAGAGGATTGAGCTTGTTTGGCCTAGAAAAGAGAAGGTTCTGGAGAGACGTTATATCAGCCTTTCAGAATTTAATGTTGGCCTACAGGAAAGCTGGGAAGGGGCTCTTTATCAGGAAGTGTAGTGATAGGACAAAGGGTAATGGTTTTAAGCTGAAAGAGATCTGACTGGACTTAACCTCATAGATAATTTCACCTAAGTTGATCTGAATCCGACTTTGATCTCATCCCTCGTTTCTTTATATTTGCTGATCGGAGCAGTATATTTGGTCTGTGAGTTTAACGTTGCTGATCGCAATGTGTAAAGTGGTTTTATGTTCCTTTCTTTTAAGGAGAATGTTAGAAAAACTACAGGAAAACAAGCCATTTTAAGATAAATAGGAAGGCTTTTCCTTTTGAAAGGGAACTTCGAAATTATTAGCAACACAGAAATTAGTAAGGTCATTACCTTACTAGTGGTATTTACAGTTAAGCAGAAAACATTCATTTATTTTAATCTATATACTAATAAAATGATAGAGAAATAAAGCTGTCCTACTCTAACTGCTCAGTATTTCTGTGACAAGTTAAATGCCTAGATTTTAAAGTTGTGTGACATCCTGTGTGAATCTGTCAGCAGTAATGGTGATGTGCTTTTATTTTTCCAAATATGCACATATGTATTATAGCCAACAAATAAGTGATCAAACCACATCCTTTTATATTCTCATCTGATCTTGAAAATCTGTGAGTACCCCACTACCTAAATCTAATATTTCAGCTAGATCCAAGGAGCTTTAAAGTTCGAAAAGTTTTATAGAACATTGACAAATGCCTTAGTTTAGAAAGACTGTACTGTGGTATCTCTTAAAATATAATGCTGTTATATATATGTTTTGTAACGCAAGTTACTAGTATTCCTCCTGGACTCATGAAATTATCTGTGTCTTCTAAATCTGTCAATAACAGAATTGTAAATGGTGAATTGTATTTGGAAATATAATTAGTAAGTTTTTAAGGGTTTGACATTTTCCATCTTCTGCTATTTAAATTGATTTTTATGTAAAGCAATTAAGAACATCCTTTTTCCATTAAGGAAATTATATTTAACTTCTGTTGTTATAATGTATGTTATATATAGATGGCAGAAGGTACTTGAGCTTTACTTTTTTCTCCACAAGGTCATTGTCATTGTGGGCAGTGGTGGTGGTGTAATTTTCCAGAATAAATATATTAATAGTTAGTGCTCTTAGAAGAAAATGAATCAAGACTCCAAATATAAGTACCTCTTTTGATGTAATTACTGTCATGATTGAGAAATTATTTTACTTTGTTAAACAACGTCGTGCCTTTGGCAGGTTAATAAGCAGTATGGAAAATGTCACTAGAAAACCATAACACGAGCTGAGATTATTACTTATTGCAGGTGTTTTCCATGACACTTCATTAGGATGGTGGCAGACATAAATAAATACATACATTTGTGATGATGTGCTTTTGAAAGTGTGCTAGCCCTTTCATCAGACATTCAGCTGTTGACAACAGGACAGTGTTAGAGTAATTAAGAATATTTTGTTGAGATCCCAGACCACTTTTCTAATTGTAGGATAGTAACATCAACCATTACCACAGGGCAGTCATTATCTTGTTACCACTGTTACTGTTTTTAATAACTGAGATCGATTTAATGTATGAAATTCTTTTTTTCTTTTAAAAAATGTTTAGGTGCTGTTGATTGATGTTGAATTTTTATCATACTAGACTTTAATCTTCAAACATTTCATAGAAGAGTGGCTTTGAGTTCAGTGAATTCACTGAAGTGGGACTGGGTTTTTCAGCAAACCACATCTGTGAATACATGTGTTGATAATTAATTATCAGTATATCTCTGTGAATTAGTCAAGTAATTCTGATTCAGTGTCATAAATGTTATTTATCAGAGGTCTGTGTTGCTGTTTTTAAACTTGTTTGCCTTAAGTGGTCAAGATGAGAAGAAAAAATGAATGTGGACATGGAGGTAAAAGGAGTTTAGATTAAAACTGGAATAAAGAAAATTGCTTCTCTTTAGCCACACAATGTACTGTTAGTGTTGAAGTCTGGCACTGGAAGACATTGAGGACAAAAGCAAAAATCTAGACCAAAAATAGGATCTTTCAAAGTAAACCTATCTCTAAGAAAAATACAGAAGTGTTATTAAACTGCCAGCTGCAACCTTTAGAAGCTTTTGTAAATGGATAAATGGAGGAAGATGATTGGTTCGTGTCTGGTTGCTTCCCTTTTTTTTCTCCAGTGTTGGGTGTTAGTGGAGGTGATGAGGCAGGTGGGCCTTGCCTCAGTCTGGTATGATAGGATTTCTCTTTCCTAGACAAAATCTTAGGCAAAGAAATGTGTGACCTAGTTTCAGAGGAATTAAATAGCTACGGTAAAGATGGAAGACTAATCATACATGGACAGGGATGTAATGATGTTACTCAGCACAGAACCTGAGCTTGCATCTACCCTGAAACATTTAAAACGTCCATTTATTTTGTTTACATCTTTTTAGGCTGGTAAATGACCAACTCCTTTGCAGAACTGGTCTGCAGATACCTCAGCAGAAATATGATTGTCTAACTTGAAACACCTTAAATTAGGTAGATAATTCAGCCAGATAGTTTCCTTACTCCTAAAGTTACAGCAGAGATGTCACCTGTCTTCCTTCTCTTACGCATACTAAGGCAATACAGTACATCCTTGTCTTACGCAAAAGCCATCATTGTGTTTTCCCTGCACGTTGTTTGATAATTGTGCATTCATTGTGGCAGCAAGATGTATTGGTAAAAAAAAGAGAGCTTGCATCTTGAAAAAGGAAAAAAATATTTCAATTCAGTGTCTTATTTTCCTTCATGGAAGTTGTTCTCTATTTTAAATAAACTGTACTCTTGTTCTGACTAGGCAGATGAAAAATGAGAGTTACCAATGGGTTTAATTTCATCGAGAGGGAGAGAGATGTGCTGACTTTCTGCTTTTTTTTTAACATGTAGAACACTTGGGAAAACATGTTTGTTAATTCGTTTCAGCAGGGGGAAACTTCAAAAGGGCCATGTAATTTGGATTATCCTTGATCCTATTGCCTTTTCTCCTGAGAAGCTACCACAGATTTTTCTACAACTGTGTGTGAAAATACTGAAAAAAAAAAAAGAATTTTTTCTTCAAACTATGTAAACAAAGTAGCTTCATAATTGTGTTATTTGACCTTAATATTTGCAGTTCCCTGTTTTGTCCCCACATTGCTTAAAGTGAGAGATTGTTATTAATTAAAATTGATTTTATTATTACTTTATGTCTCTAAAATAACCAGGTGAAGTCTTATTTCCTTGGATCATTCAGTAGATGAAAATGAATGTCATTTGTTTTCCATTTATTTTCCTTTAAATATTTAATAATTAATTGATCTTTTACATAAGTTTTATTTAGTGCCACAAGCTTCCAATATGATAAGGTAAAATAAAGAATTTGTGACTATTGGACTATGCAAACAAACATCTTAAAAGTCTATTCAAGATATAGTATAAAGATTTTCATCTTATTACAAAATTGAAGTATTAATTGTGATTGCCTAACTGGTAAACGAATAAAATGCTTCCCTGTTTTCTTTTTTCTTTAATTTAGAAAGTTCCTCTCTTCAGTGGAATTAGTTTTCCATACAGTATTGTCAAAGAACAGGAAAAGCCCGAAGTATTCTAGGTAAAGAAAAAAATAATAAGGCCTACAAATCCCAAGGTCAGATTTAACATTTAATTTTGAAGGCTAGAGATAAGCATAAGCCCTTTGTTTTCTGAGCTCTCATTTTAAGTATGATATATAGGAAGTGTTTAGTGACCCAGCTGGCCTTCAGCTAATCACCATCGTCATTAGTGCAGATTAGAAAATTATCAGGTTGATTAGTCCTGCCAGTGTCAGCTGTTATAAAGACTGAGAGGTTTTTTCCTTTTATGGAGGACAAAATTAAGTTTTCTGAAGTCTTTAAACTTGTCCTATAACATTTATTCAAAATTATGTGCCTTACTGAACTCCTGAAATGAGCTCAATGTCTAAATACTGTTGGGAATTTTACTGCCTGCGGTGCCTGTGAGTATGGGAATGGACTGAGCTGGAACCAAAGGCTGCATAGGTGCCTGCACGTGATTCCTCTGTTGGGCAGAGTGCTGGGAACTATGGGGGGAGGCTTGCTAAGATTTAACTGCATCGAACTGATTATTTATTTATTTATTATTTATTGGAATGCTCTGCCTGGGGAGGTGGTTGATTCACCATCCCTTGCAGGTGTTCAAAGAGAATTTGGATGAGGCACTTAGTGCCATGGTGTAACTGACAAGTAGGAGTAGGTGTAGGTGTTGGGCCATAGGTTGGACTCGATGATCTCAAAGGTCTCTTCCAACCTTACAATACTGTGATACTGTGATGTTAACATTTCCCATCACTTCTATTTCTGACAAACATTTAGAAATGATCCCAGTTAAGACAGGGGAATCCTCCATCTGACAAGCAGACCAAGGCTCTACATTTGCAAAACAATTCATGGATTGTTTTACATTCTCTTCACTTACTCCCCTCTCAGTTTCAAAAGAAATGTGAATACTGATATATGTTATCTCTTAGTGGAGACTGAGAGGATAGCCTAATATGCCACTGATAAGGGAAGAAGGGAGACAACAGTTTGCAATATGAATTATCAGAAATTCGGGTAGCTATTAAAAGTATTGGGCAAAGATAAACAGATAAATAATCTGAAGTAAGTTTGCAGACTGACAGGGTGAGCTTCAGATATTGATTTTGATGAAAATTTCATCAATCCCTGCAAAAAACATCTTAAATTGTTTCCATCCTTAAGTACAGTAAGTAAAATCCTGGTCTTGTTGCAATCAATTCCTTGCCTCCTGTTGACTTCTCTGGACCAGAATGTCATACTAAATTTTCATGAAATGTGTAGTCTGACTATTCCAAAAATCCAAGTTTACAGGAGAGATTGATAGTCAATAAAGTTTTTGCTGCTACCATCTATGGCTAGTTTATTATAGTAGTCAAACTAGGAAACATTTTAAGAGTATATTAAATAATATCAAAGTTTATGTAAGAAATGAGAAAATTATGTTAGTTAACCTGCATATATTCTTACTTAAGTTTATTCATATATAGCTGCATGTTTGACGATATGATTTAATGCTTCCCCACCAACAGGGAAAACAGGACAGTAAGGAAGTAACTGTGTTTTGCCTGAAATCAAGTTTTAAGTGTCTGCTTCCAGCCAGGCGTGATGGTAATTCAAAACATATCTCCATCTTCAGAAGTAAACAGGGAATGAATATGCAGTACGTTTCTTCTTGTCCTGGTGGTCTGGGATGAAGCCTAATCCTGCAGATACCTGTGAGACCACATGATTTGGGAAGGAACGCTGATACAGGAATAGTCCAGTGACTGCAAGTAAGAGGTGGACTTATGGGGTGAAGATTTGGGTGTTTTTTCTGTGGGCTGGTTAGCAAAATCCTAAGCAGACAGATGAACACAGGCAGAAGTACATAGAGACTGGATATAAACAGCTAAAACTGCGTAATGGGTTTGTTAGAAAAACATACCAATTTTTGGTCTTGGATTCCTTGGGGAGTGGGCTGAAAAGAAGTGATGGAGATTACTCCTTTAGGCAATAGAGATTTCACATCATGAGAAGTCAAGAAAACTGCACTGGGTCAATCCAGAAGAAAAAGTAGAAAGGAAGAGCTTTAGCTTATTTTTGAAAAGTCATGTTTTACAAAACTTGTAGGGCATAAATCTTAAACAAGAGCAGCAGTTTTCTCTTTTTTTAATGTAAAATTAATACCATCATGAAATTAATATTTAAATTCTGTCCCTAATTATACCAAAGTATTCCTGATTGTTTTCTGTGTGTAAAAGTATCAGTTAAGCACTCCAAATTAATTTAGAATTTATTTATGTGTGTGTGTATACTCATAAATGCATAGATTTTACTGTTTTGCTTAGTCGGGACAATTTGATTTTAGTTTCTTTTATTTTGTGCTTTTATTTTCATGAATAATCATGTGCAGTTTTAGATTTTGCCAAATTTTATTATGGAAATTTTCTCCAATGTCTTTTTTTTTCTCCCTACCTGGCAGAATAATGACAGACAGTGGTGGTTTAACTTATTCACATCTGTCTTTTGTTTGCTCATAGGTTATAACTTTGCCTTCCACTGGAATATAGAGAAATCTAGCTGTCAGTAAGGCATAATAGGGAAAGAGTAGACAAAAATCCTTTGGAAAGCTTCAAGGTCTCATATTCCAGCTAACGTTTGAGGTTAAAGTGAAAGTTTGGGGATAAAATCGTTATTTTTTTAAAGGATTCTTTTGAAGTGCCAGTGTCCATGGTAGACACAAGTGTTAGAGAAATCAAAGTTTCCTATTGCTATGTTTTAACTTTTGACAGTACCTTCAGAACAAAGGTACCATCTTTCTTACTGAAATAAATTTATTTACAAAAACTTAGACATCTTCAATTTACAAATTACAAAAATGTAATTTATTTTTTAATTTATTTTTTT
>VWPV01026917.1:0-17539 GCA_013389885.1 Geococcyx californianus
CTCCCCTGAGCCTCCTCTTCAGCCTGGAGGCTGAACAACCCCAGCTCCCTCAGTCACTCCTCACAGGGCTTGTGCTCCAGCCCCTTCCCCATCCTCATCACTCTCCTCTGGACGCACTCCAGCATCTCCACCTCTTTCTCAAACTGAGGGGCCCAATGGCATATGCTTACTGGAAGGTGGAACAGCCCCACGCTTCTTTTTTAATAGTTTACCTCCTTAATTCCATCAGGAATTGTTCATACAGCCAGCTCCAGCCTTCAGCCGTTGCACAGAGATGAGTACTGGTAGGATATTATACGAAATAGGTAAAATGGGGTAGTTTTGTGCTTACCTTAATAGCTTTTGTGTACTAGACGGGGCAGCACTGCCACTTGGACCCTTAGGGACCTCAGCAGAAAGGTTAAAGTCCATCTAGCCTGGCAGCCTGGATTTAGTTATATTTTTAACACCCTCAGGCAGACAGCTGAGGAACACACTAGCTTGGACTTCTTTTGCCACACTCACTGACCCAGCGTGTTCCGCGAGAACTCAGTCCATTTGCAGATGTTCGGCTTTAACATGTAATTAACAAGGTTATAATAAATAATCATGCATTAAAGAGTACAGAAGGCCAGTGATGTTGTTAATGGGATGTCTGCTACCTGGAAATTGTACTACTTTTAATCCTGTCCATCTATCAGCGAGATGAGATAATATTTAAAATACAATCAATCAATAGTTTATACAACCTCATTCATGTAAGGTGCACAGTAAAGAATGTCACAACGAGTCCGTGACAAGAAATAGGTGTCATTTGAGTCTACCTTTACCAGTGGAGCTGGGGAATATTTTCAGTGCACAATACAGCAAAAACGAGAGTGTGGAGTCGTGAAAATATTCTAAGGAACATCATCAATGGGTTAGCTGTGAAAATGTACGTGTTTAGACACAAAGACCTTCAACGATACAAAGCAGGAACACAAATAGGATGTGACTGACTTCACTGCTCTGAGGAGGATTTGTTTCCAAGCCTGGGGAAAGCCGACACAGCTAAATATGAAAAAAGAACGCCCTCTAAGTCTCGCACTGTATGTTCTTCACCAAAAAGGAGTTACAGTCCCAATGACATCTCCGACGGCACAGCAGCATAATTTACCATCCCTGTATAGATCAGCTTGAAGCCCAGCCATAAAAATGCTGCAACATACATAATTTGTTGCAATTAATTTAAAATTGTATATTCATAGCCTGGTAATTCAGCATTTACTGATTTCCACCCAAGAGTAACACGAGCCAATAAAAAGTAATTTTTCACTTGATCAATTAAGTAAATAGGAATTTTTGCAGTATTCCTGGGAAGCAGCACAATGAATCCTTTCTCAAAGATTTCACCTGCCTGATTGCACTCAGTAGAAGTGCTAAATGTTGCTTTATTTGGGAATAAGACAGCTCTTTCCCTCAAAACAAAGCAATCAGATGTTGCAGTATTGTGTGTGGAGCATGCGATGGTGTGAACGTGGTTTATTGGCCTCAAATATTGTCATTTAGGCTCTGAATTCGCCCTTTAAGACCCAGATGGTGCTAAAAACACTCTCCTAGGAGAATGGCTGGTGTTCTAGTGCAGAAATGTTTTTGTACCTTTGTCTGCAAAGGTTCCCCGTGGCCATTACACCAAAAATGGAAGAAAATTGAAAGGATAAGAACAGGCTAAGCCTTTCCATAGCACTGGTAGGACTGGGATGGTCCAGGCTGAAGTAGCTTACGTTGACTGCACATAGGCATTGACTGCTTTAGGGCTGTAGTATCTGGCTTGCACTCAGATGTTGAGCTGAAACTGCATCTCACCCCGCAAGTCTGCTCTAGGCAGAACAAGCAGAGGCTTCAAGGAAGCAGGGAGGAAGAAGTGCTTCAGTCAGCAAATAAAAGACTGACTGCAGTCAGGAGGTTGTTAACGGCTAATATTTTTGGACTGAATTCTCAATTAACCTCTACCTGGGAGCTAAGAGTCAGGTCTCCATTTACAGTGGAGATGAGGCAAAGGGTTTTAATGGCCTTGCACTTCAACATCTTCCAATTAAGGAGTGTATTCAAAAGGGTAGTGAGGGATCAACCAGAAGGACTCATGCTGGCCAGGTACCTGAGCAGCAGAAGTGAATGTCAGACCTCAAGAAGAAACAGAAAGGTGGTAGGGACATGGCTGGTCCAAACCTGACTGTCTACCTCATAACCTTAAGAACTGGGAAGGCCCATTCAAGCTGCTGAGCCACAACTACTCCTCTTTCCTTCTCTCCTTCCTCTTCCATCTCTGCTGTGGCTGCTGCAATTGTCCTCAGGGACATTACAGCCAATCATCCTTCCCAATCCCCGTGTGCGTAGACACAGAAATACACAAAATATAAGGAAAGACCATTCAAGGGTCTCTCTATGCCCCACTCACTGTGCATTTTAGCATTCAGGTTTTTAATTGAGACTTCAAACCTTTTCTAAAACAATAAACAATTCCCTCTCAAAAAGCAGAGCACCAGATTTTCTTCCCATAGTGAAGAGACCCAGTGACTGGAGCAAAGAGAGTTCACAAATGGACTAAAGAGAAAAGACTTGCAAGTGTTGACAGCTGCAATGAGTAAATAATAGCAAACCTAAATGTCTTCATAAGTCTGAGATCATAAAATGTTCTGAGAGTGGCAGATTACTCAGCCTTATTTCTATTTTTGCATTTCTCAGAAATCATCAGTGAAATAAAGGTTGAGTGCATTGCAAAGCCAGACCTCCCTCAGATAACACAAGTTTCACCCGCGAGCTTCGTCCTCGCAAAATTACCCTTTGCTGTACACTAGATGTCAGAGTTGGACTGAGAGGATAAGCCTCTCAGTTCCATGAAGCTGCTCTGGGAATCCACCTGGCTGCTATCAGCACAACTAGTTTTCTCAGGAACTATTATTGTGAGGCCCCTGATATTCAAAGGGCACAAACATCCCCCCTCCCCCACTCTGCAGTACTTCATTTAAGCTGAAACCCCCCAGGCTTTGGAAGAGGGAATAGACATCCTGAAGTAGTATCTGCCAGCATTCTTCACCTTCCTCAGCTGGGGCAAAAATAAATATTAAACCTCTCAAAATTACTTGGGTGAACACTTTCTTGAGGTGACTGTGAGAGGCAACAACTCAGCACAGTATGAACTTGTCTGGAGAAAGAACCACCTGATCAGAATTATGGTAAATTTCTAGGAGCCATATGACACCTCAGGTAGGTAATTTTATTTCACTGTGCCTTGACCGCACAGCAATAAAGTCAAGAGGGCAACTTACCTCGTCTTCATGGCAAAGGACCAGAAGATTAAAGTCAAAAATCGTTCCCTCGTGAGATAGTACGACACAAACCCAATAAACTGACAGTAATAATGAGAGGCAAAAAAAAGTTCCCCTTTTAATTTCTGCAAACAACTCAGTAAGCCTGAATCAGTGCTGCCGACTTGTCCAGAGAGCGGCCACGCGAGACGCTGTTAGGTAAACTGTTAACCAAAGGTGTCCTGGAGGGAAGGAAATTGCACAGAGAGAGAAGCGTTTGGAAGGATAATATAATTTTGCACTTCTATACAGTCTATTCATATAAAGCATTTTGTGGTTTTCTACAAGTAACAAACAATTCTCAGGGAATTCCTAGAGGTGAATTGAATTTCATACCTGGGAGGCTTTAAATTGCGTTCTACTTTGTACTTGGTTTAAGCGCTGATCCAGCCCAGTTGCTGAAGTTACAAATTCTGATGGTTACAGTCAATGCCACATCAAGTACAGGGTAAAGAGATAAAAATAACTGAATCAAGGTGACATCAGAGTACTCAGACAGTGGAGATGTCTAGAAAACACTGTGGAAAGGTGTCAGACCTTAGGGTGAGTGCACCCAGAATTTTAGTGGTCCTTTCTAAGGGAGTGAGGGGCACCTGTAACACTACAGCTCTTTTCATGCAACAACCGGTCATGATTTTCATGTGACTGTCACATAGCAGTGCTGTCTACACCAGCTGGCACAATTTTGGTGTTGGACAAAGTCACACACCAGTAGCACGTAAGAGAATGCAAATTCACCTTTTAGAAAATATAAATAGTAGAATTTGTAGGTAGCAAATATAATGGTCAGGGGTCGGGTTTTATAGTTTTTATAGGCAAAATCTTGCCTCAGATGTCTTTGAGCGCTCCTTGGAGAAGCCAACAATGTTTTGCAGACTTCCATTTTGACAAGGTCCTGGTGAAAACTACTGAGCCATCATGGATAGAAAGAAGGTCATAACATATGATCTTAAGATGGTAAATAACTGGTTAAAAGTGGAGGAAAGGAAAAAGAAATGAGTAGGATGAAAAGTGTTCATAGTAAAGGAGGGTTGTCTTCTCTGCTACTCTATGTGCTTATCCAGAAAATGTGATCTTAAAAACTTTTGGATGGAAGGAGAAAACAATCAGGGCACAGAAATGAAGATGTAAGGCAAGAAGAAGAAGAGGAAAGAAGAAGAGAGGAAAGAAGAAGAAAGAAGAAGAGGAAAGAAGAGAGAAGAAGAAGAAAGAAGAAGAAGAAAAAGAACAAGAAAAAGAACAAGAAAAAGAAGAAAAAGAAAAGGAGGAGGAAGTTTACTTCAGTGTAATTGCCAAAAAATACCAGTTCGTCGTTGGTAAATGCAGAACATCGCATACAGGGAGAGGCATCCCCAACTCCCCATCTCCATAGGTGCTATACATAAATTGGGAATTATTATATTCTACCGAAACTAATACTTAGCACTAAAGGAGGTTCAAAGAGGAACATTTCTTACAAAATGGCCATTATATGGTTTAGCTAAATCATATCCTTGCTTTTATCTAGAAAAGCTGCTGCCATACAATGCCGTGTGACCAATGGTTACTCTATGTCCTCATCTGTCTCTGAGGAGCATCATTCCAGAAGATGCTTCTTTATCTCTTCTGTTATTTCCTATTCCAGCTCTGGGAAATCTGTTGGATCCTCTTCATCTTTCCTCTCTGGTCAAGCAGCTTACATTTGACTAGGTTTTCTTCTGGTTTCTTGTAGAAGGCTGGGAAATAGTCTCCTGAGTTGTGAAAAGGTGTCCTGAAGTGATGCAGCCGAGGCTTGATGGCTGGAAGCGACAAAGGAAGAACAATGATGGTTACCCTGCCTCGCGTTCGCTCACCGGTGGACAAGAGATGAATTCCTCAGAAGCTTCATCTGTCCCATTCAGCACAGCTTCTCTGTGCAAAGGAGGGTTTCTCAGCCTGAGAGAGTGAGGGCTCTTTGGGGGTTAACGGTGGTTACAGAGGGTTAGGAAAAAAACGTGAAAATAGAAATCATAAATATAGGTGTAAAACTCCAGAACGAAACACAAGACATCCAAAATTGAAACTTGGGCAACTAAGCCCTTTGGAATACTTGATCTTGAAACCATGCTCTTATTTGGATACCCCAGAAGACTACACCAATACAGGTGAATCCCAAGGAACATTCTCAATGCTAGGAAACCGCAGATTGGACAGAAAACGAAAGGGCCAGAAGTCTAAACGAAGAAGAAACTTTATAGTTACCTATCTACATGCAGGTAGTTAGACATCTCACTGGTTTCAAAATACCTTTGAACAAGGTCATTTAAAGACAAGAAAGTAGGATTGAGGTCTTATATCCCATAATTCAGGAATAGGGGCTCTGTACAAATCTCCAGTAAACTCCAGGCCATTGCGAAAACCACGAGAACTCTACTGATCACAACTTCTTGGCTCTGTTTATTTCCACCTATGTCTTGCTTTCTTACATCTTTTCGTAGGCAGAATAAAAAATTCAACACGGCTACGATCAAAATGTATTCTTTTTATGCTTAATTATTATTTGCAAAACAACCAAGCATAACTGGCATGATAAGCACTTAAAAAGAAAAGCCATTGCTCTCAGCATGAATGCTAAGAAGAGAAAGATTCCCCTGTGTGATCTAGCTAACATCAAACAGTCATACTCTCATCTCATTACAATCCTTAAGTGATAAATCATACTCCAAAATATCTTGGGAAACTAAAAAAAAAACAAAAACAACCTACGGACTTCATAAACTTTAGAAATTACATCCAGATATCTGCATAGTCATAATGTTTCTCACTCTCAACCAGCCTAGATCGATGCTCATTAAAAGCTTGAAAAATATCCAGGTGATTTACTGCTCTTTGAGGCGTATTCGCTTTTCAGATTAATCCCATTTTCTGTGCTCAGCATGGGTTCAGCCAGACCGCTATTGTATTTTCCATTGCTCAGCATGGGGGAATGTTTATTGGTAACTGGAATTTTCCTGGAGCTGCTGCCAGCAGAGATGACTTGGCTAATAGGTTTAAGGGAGTTTATCCAGAACACTGACAGTGCTGTTTATCATCCTTATACAGGAGTTGATAAAGGGCATCCATGACATTTAATTCCTTCAGGCTTCAGTGATTCAGAGTGATGGGGAAAAGACCCTCTCAGGACTCTAGGGCTCTATTCCCAGATTTCTCACTGACTCTTTTTTGACCTGGATTTAACATTCACCTCAGTTTCTCCACATGTAAAAAGGGAATAAAAATGAGAAGACTTACCTCACAAGGTAGGATCTCGACAGTTTGCTCACACTAAGCCATTGTTTTGTGTAACTGGTTCATATTACCCTCCCTTTCTTCTGACGGTTATGTAGGACAAAAATGAAGGGATTAAGAAAGTGGTCATCATGCTGTAATGGATACAGTAGGATTTGGTAGATGGGAATGGCACAAGAAAAACTATGCTTGAATCCACAAAACAGAGTAATCTTTTCCTTTCAGCATCAAAGTCCATGTGATAAAGGACCAAATTAATTTGCTAATTGAATTAAAACAATCTGTGGCACCCGTGCTGCAAGCCACATAAGGCACTTGTTTAAAAAACCTGAAATCCAGTGAAGACCATCAAAAACAACAGTTCATTTGTTCGATCCCAGAGAACAAGTTTAACTTTTCAATGTGATGTGTAAAAGTCGTGCCATTCCTGGAGACAAATTATCTGTTTATATTCATCTCCCGAACAGTAGGCACGGTGAATGCGCAGACAAGCAAATTAGAGTGAGGTGGTACCGACTGACCTGGCAATGTAAGGTGGTTTGCAGAGGAACCTGTGTCTAGTAAGTCAGCTGAACGTCGTGCTGGACCTTCAAAAAGAAAGAGCAGTTTCAGCAGAGATGGATGAACAGCAATCCCACCAGCCATGCAAATGCTTTTTGTAGTGCTGTCACCAGTATGTGGTGGTTATTGTCATTTTCCTGCCATTTCTTTATCCATGGTTTTAGGTGAGGCTAACTGTGAAAGCAGCCTTACTTCTGGGGACTTCTTCCATCTGAAGGACTCAATATCAATCACCCCTTTCTTCTTTTTATCATTTATTGGGTTTGGGAGGAGATACTGAGTCATTGATCCTGGAAGCTTCATGTCCTTAAGTTTTGGACCTACGAATTGTTGTCAACTCTCAGAGAGGTTTTCCTTCAGCTGCCTCCATGTCCTCACAGAACTGGCAATCACCGGATTTATTGCCTGGCACAGCTCTGAAGGCAGTTACACAGAACTTAGCTTCTGTGGTGGTTCGGCAAGCAGCTGGCATCATGTTTTGTAGTGGCACCGCTGTTTTGTTTTGACACTGGAGGTCTGTGTCACTGGCTATGCGCACCAGAGCGGGGATTGATGTGTTGGCAAGTGGAAGGGAGTCATCCCAATCATTAGATACCTTTTCCAAACCATCTTTTCCACCCTCATACTTATGTAGCAGTCAGCACTTTTTTACCTGATGATCACAGTCTACAATATCAATACCCTCAGCATCTAACAGAGGGTGGCAGCTTAGCTCAGTCTCTCTTTGGAGGACTGGAGGTACGTGAAGACTAAACCCAAGTCAGTAAGGTATAAGAATACGAGCACGCACGGTGGAAAACGCATTGCATGGTCTTCAGGAAATCAATATCAGTGAACCTCCCAGAGAGGACAGGAGTAAATTAAAACTGGAGGCAAAAAGGAAATGTACAAAATCCAGCATTGACTGTCCAAGCTTTACACCCTCCTTGGAGACAATGACTCAGTCTCTGCCTCCATTTACCCTTAGTTTTTTCTCTTTTAAGAAAAAGATCAAATAGCTGAACAGTAGCAGTGCGGGGAAATTCTGGTCATTACTTGTGTGGTGTGACGATTGCTGCACAGACACTGCAGTCTACTTGTGGAATAAGACATTTTGTAGAAAGTGTTACGTAGAGGTGCAGCTGAAATGCTGTGAAAGGAGGTCTGTAAGTGACACTGGAGCCCAGGACACCGGCTCTGTGTGATCGAAACTGATGCTCCGTGTGGAACAACAAAAAACCCCAGCACGAACAAGTGTTTCAGTGGGCATAATTGTGGCAGTTGGTATAGATCAGGGGTGTCAAGCTCACAGCTCCAGCCTTCTCCTGCTCCTGCAGGGTAACGCATGTCGAACGCTGCACATCTGACCCCCACCCTGGCAGGAGCGTAGGGGCATGGAGCTCGGCGCCACCACCAGGTAGAAACAAAGTGCCAGACTGGATAAAACAAGGTGGAGGGATGGATTCAGCCTGTGGGCCATGAGTTGGACACCCCTGGTACAGATGCTCATATGGGCTATGATTTCAGTCAAAAGAGAAAAGGGGAAAGGTGAGGATGACATGTCTAACTCCCAAATAGACTGAGATTTACCTGGGGGCCCTTAAACAAGGTATTTGAATTCTCAACTTCAATTTCCCTGTCTTTAGAAACTTGGAAATGCCACCACCTTCTCCTTCTCACAGGGTCAAGTGGTGAGCAGTGACTGCTGTCAAAGAAACAGGTGATTGTTGCTGGTACCCTCCAGGGAGCTGGACGTTGGAAAGCAAACAGCAAGTGCCACGCCTGGTTCAGATGTAGAAAGCATCAGAAAAGAATGAACCCTCATTGCTTTTATTTGGTAATAGGATTGAACACACATGAAGTCACTTACAGAGAAACTGGAATGTTGAAAGGTATTTTACACATTTAGAGACCACAAGCCTCTTTTTTCAAATAAGGAACTGACAATACGTACATGTAGTTTAAAATTCTTCTCGGAACAGTTGAGAATACTTGGCATTACATGGCATTGTTCATTTTGGGTTTGCATTTTTTTTCCTCATGAATCTTAGCAAACCAAATATTTTTATGTTCATTTTTTCCCCCTACCCGCCCAGTCCCAAGAGTAAACTTGTGTGGTGTTTTGCTTTCATCGTGGATTTTAACTTGTTTTCTATCCTCTGGTGCAAAAAAGCATAACAACCTGCCTCTTTCTTCCTTGAAAAATACTAGAGAACAGTTATCGGTGGTTTATTTTAGTTCAGTTCAAGAAGGATGGTTCAAGAAAGACATCTCCATTATCAGTTCTGCTAATATAAACGTACTCTGAAGTTCATGTTCAACTTTATACATAGAATTCCCTGCAGAACGCCAGCTGAGAGAACGCTATTGTACAAGACCAAGATCCTTGAATTTCATTTCCCCTTATCTTTCCTACCAATAGTTTTAATGTTTCTTAACTTTATTTAGGACCTATCGCTGCAGGGTTAACCACAAGAGCAGCGAAATCTACTGTCAGAGGCAAGCCACGAGGTTGGCTCTTCCTGCTGAAGGTGTGCTAGGGCGTGACTTTGATTGAAGTGTCTACAAGAAACAGCATCGTCGCAACAGAGAAAGATACCCGGTCTTATTTAAACACATTGTGGTGGAAGCAGCTCCTACCACAGCAAAGGAAGGCAGTACCACCCTGATGCAACGGCTTTGCATGCACCACGCTGTGTGTAGTTACCTGTGTATGTTTTTACTATTTAGTCTTTGGCCACGGATGCTGTGGTGGGACCAGCAGGGCTTTGCATGCAACTTCGTTTGATTTCAGTGCAACCAAATCAGGCCCCAGGTGATATTTTGCTCTAAGCTGATGTTGCAAACGCGATGGCTTTTGTCTGTTGGGGAAGAAGGGGGAGGGACAAGGGGAAGGGACATATTCCTGTGAGAATCTAGGCCTGTAGACAACCAGAAGGTCTGGTAAAAACCCAACCGGAACCCTACAATAAAAATAGCAAATATTTAAAAAAATTGCATATAAAAGTGTATAAAAATATCATCCAAGCAAGAAGAAAAGGAAAAGGTTCACTCTGTCATTTTACTGATAGGTTTTATCACTAGAAAACTCTGGTGGCCATAAGTAATGTTGTTTGATAGATGCATTTCTATGATCACCCGCAGAGACAACAGGATTACGCGTATTCCTCCTACCACTGGATATGAGTTCACAACGGTCGATACACACGCATTTGGAAGAAACTGAAATACAAAATGCCAAGAGTGTGCTGTGAGGCTTGTGAGTGAGTGCTTAGGTATGAGGGCAAATAAATTCCCTAGAATAACATACATAGCTGGAGCTACACAAAAGGCTGCATTTCTAGATAAACATCAGTTTGCCTAGATTGACTACTCTCAAACGTATTTTTTGGTCTAAAAATTTGGTCTAAAATTGCAAACTCCTCTTTTGGATCCACCACCCATGTTGTCTTCAGCAAAAATAAAGTTGGGTTCTGCCATCTTTTTCTTGAACGTGGAAAACATTACTGACATCCATCACCTTTTTATAATGAAGCATAGAAAACCAATAGGAAAAAAATACGGTGTAGTTTGTAAGGAAAGTTGTTTAACTTAACATTGTTGAGAGGATGCATCACAGGTTTTTACAATTAAAAAATTAATTTAAAAAATAAACATCCTTTCTTGCACGTGTGAACGCTTCTTGTGTGTTGTCACAGAAACACACAGTTCAAATCACTTACTGAGTGCATCCCAGAGAACAGTCGTCCTTTGAGATATTGAAATAATTAACGAGATGAAAACATATTGCTTGCTTTTTTTTTTCCCCTATTATTTTTTTTAAATTATGGGGTGTCCAGGAGTTCAAGGACCATATCACCATGAGTTAAAGGCTTGCTGATTCCCTGAATGTCAGTCTGAGCTAAAGCAAAACGCACCGACAGGTAGCCCTCCCTCCTTTATTAGTAGGGTAAATTGTCTGGATTCTCTCTCTCTCGAGTTACACAACAGTTTCTTGGAAGCAGAAGACACCTGGTGCTGTTCCAGCAAGCCAGACCTTTCTGAGAGCACAAGCAGAGGCAGAGCTGTGCTGTCTTTGTGACAGATTCCCAGCCTATGACACCCTCTGTAAGGTGCACCATGGCACCCTTTGTGCCTACCGGTGGGAACTCCCAAAGGATTCCGTAGAGTTACAGCATGAGGCCAATGGTACGGGCTCTGTATTTCTGGGTTATTGACTGCTTCTGTAATCTCACTGAGAACGGAAAAAGAAGGTGCCTGAAAACATAATTTCTATACATCTAGGGAAAGTCAGAGGAAGATGTTAAAAACAAGTCCTTTCTCACTCTGTAAATATAAGCCAATAGTTATGAACACCTAATCCTTTTCCATTTTTTTGTTTTGTTTTGTTTTGCTGGTTTTCTTTAATGGAATAAAATAAGAGAAAGCGGTTCTGTCATTTTTTTAAAAAAATTTTATTATTTTTTTACACAATTGCACAGTGGCCGATCTCTAGTTTAACTGGGAGGTGCCTAAACATACCATTCCTTGACTCACAATGCACTAGCACAATGATGCAGAGTGCTCCAGGGGGGGTGGAGTAGGGGAATGTAAGTGTGATCCTGGAAGGGGACCCCACGATGGATGCTTTCCTCTGGCCTAATCTCTTTGTAGGATTTAAATGTCGAGATTTCACTTTCTCTTTATATAATTCCAAGCAAATATATATTTTATATATTTATATATTTTATATATTTATATATTCTAAAAAACACTAGTGATCCACTGTAGATTATTTAAATGGTTTTAAAAGAGCAGGAGAATGTTAGAGCTAGCTCTCACTGCCTGTATATTGCAAAACACTAACTTCGTGGCACCTCTCCTAGAATGGCAGTTCCGAGGCGCGGTCCCCAAGAGACAGCAACCCACTACTTTCCTTATTAACTCCTGTTGGTAGCCAATAACCCCAGCAATCAAGGAAAAACGTTTTCCAGTCTGATTTCACACCCTTGTGCCAGTGCATGAGAAACAAGAACCGAGCAGCCGTGAGTTAAGCGGTCTGACTTCACTGTCCGAATGAAGTTACTCCCAGAAAGAAATAAAATAGATATCAGAAACGGATTAAGAAAAGGTATAGATTATTTTTTTAAAATTATTATTATTATTATTGTACTGTGCATAATCTAAGGCATCTGTAGTCACTGTACATTAGGTAAGGGTAAATTAAAAAAAAACATTGACTAAATCATCAACTTTGACCAAACACTTGGCCAGGGATGTTCCCCCTGACGTCAGGGAGGCGCCTGACTAAGCAGGGACTGAGTCACCGCTGTGGTATTGAGTTCTGCATTATTGATATTCCATCAATGTGCCTTCAAAGAGCCCGCTCAGGGTTGGAATTCATGTTCTACCACNGCTTGCTTTTTTTTTTCCCCTATTATTTTTTTTAAATTATGGGGTGTCCAGGAGTTCAAGGACCATATCACCATGAGTTAAAGGCTTGCTGATTCCCTGAATGTCAGTCTGAGCTAAAGCAAAACGCACCGACAGGTAGCCCTCCCTCCTTTATTAGTAGGGTAAATTGTCTGGATTCTCTCTCTCTCGAGTTACACAACAGTTTCTTGGAAGCAGAAGACACCTGGTGCTGTTCCAGCAAGCCAGACCTTTCTGAGAGCACAAGCAGAGGCAGAGCTGTGCTGTCTTTGTGACAGATTCCCAGCCTATGACACCCTCTGTAAGGTGCACCATGGCACCCTTTGTGCCTACCGGTGGGAACTCCCAAAGGATTCCGTAGAGTTACAGCATGAGGCCAATGGTACGGGCTCTGTATTTCTGGGTTATTGACTGCTTCTGTAATCTCACTGAGAACGGAAAAAGAAGGTGCCTGAAAACATAATTTCTATACATCTAGGGAAAGTCAGAGGAAGATGTTAAAAACAAGTCCTTTCTCACTCTGTAAATATAAGCCAATAGTTATGAACACCTAATCCTTTTCCATTTTTTTGTTTTGTTTTGTTTTGCTGGTTTTCTTTAATGGAATAAAATAAGAGAAAGCGGTTCTGTCATTTTTTTAAAAAAATTTTATTATTTTTTTACACAATTGCACAGTGGCCGATCTCTAGTTTAACTGGGAGGTGCCTAAACATACCATTCCTTGACTCACAATGCACTAGCACAATGATGCAGAGTGCTCCAGGGGGGGTGGAGTAGGGGAATGTAAGTGTGATCCTGGAAGGGGACCCCACGATGGATGCTTTCCTCTGGCCTAATCTCTTTGTAGGATTTAAATGTCGAGATTTCACTTTCTCTTTATATAATTCCAAGCAAATATATATTTTATATATTTATATATTTTATATATTTATATATTCTAAAAAACACTAGTGATCCACTGTAGATTATTTAAATGGTTTTAAAAGAGCAGGAGAATGTTAGAGCTAGCTCTCACTGCCTGTATATTGCAAAACACTAACTTCGTGGCACCTCTCCTAGAATGGCAGTTCCGAGGCGCGGTCCCCAAGAGACAGCAACCCACTACTTTCCTTATTAACTCCTGTTGGTAGCCAATAACCCCAGCAATCAAGGAAAAACGTTTTCCAGTCTGATTTCACACCCTTGTGCCAGTGCATGAGAAACAAGAACCGAGCAGCCGTGAGTTAAGCGGTCTGACTTCACTGTCCGAATGAAGTTACTCCCAGAAAGAAATAAAATAGATATCAGAAACTGATTAAGAAAAGGTATAGATTATTTTTTTAAAATTATTATTATTATTATTGTACTGTGCATAATCTAAGGCATCTGTAGTCACTGTACATTAGGTAAGGGTAAATTAAAAAAAAACATTGACTAAATCATCAACTTTGACCAAACACTTGGCCAGGGATGTTCCCCCTGACGTCAGGGAGGCGCCTGACTAAGCAGGGACTGAGTCACCGCTGTGGTATTGAGTTCTGCATTATTGATATTCCATCAATGTGCCTTCAAAGAGCCCGCTCAGGGTTGGAATTCATGTTCTACCACTCTTATCAGGCCTTAATGCTGACGGAGAGGGAAGAAGGGGAGGTGGGGAAGTGCGACGTCGTGACACAGCCTGTCACGCAACACGGAGTAAGTATGCTCTGCGCTGACTCCCAGCACCCCAGTTTCCTCTGAACACCTACCCCAGAGCTACCACTAAACCAGGAGCACACCAACAGGAACACTATGTGCCCTTGTATTTATTCTATTTAAATGAGCTGGTTTGGTGAAGCCAACTGTGAGCTCTAAGAACTGCAAGTTCTTTTTGTGCTTCTTCCTTCTGAAAACCTGTGACTGAAGTGAAACCTTTTCCCAGCATGAACCTACTCTAAATCTCTGGCTTTGAACAAACTTAAACTCTGGTGTCAAAAAAAAAGGACTCAAAACGTCTCTACCCTCAATAATCAAAATCCCAGATACAAACACTCCTGAGTGAGAAGGTACCAACGTTTAAACGTGGATTTATGCTGAGCTTGCTGCTGTGATTTTTGCTGGGGGGAGGCTCTCCCCTGTACATGCACAGTTTAATCAGGAACAGAGACCCAAGCTCTAATACAGGCTGGTGGTTAAGTCCTGTGCTTTTGAACATGAAAAGGACACACCAATTATTTACCTCCCTAAGCCGATGTATTGCGTGTTCTCTACATAGCGAAGAGCCATGACAGCAGTCTGGTTCATTTAAAACACATATAGGAGTTCATACAGCAAGACCTCATCTTGAACAAGAGGGAATTAGGCAAAAACCAGTTGTATGTGTATGTATGTGTCTTGATTTCCATATAGACAGGTAAAATGACTTACAATTAACTGGATCCCTACCAAGATCCCAAGCCAGAAAAGCACTTACAGAAATGTTTGACGTTTCTCATACAAAGATACCTTCCTGATNAAAAGGTATAGATTATTTTTTTAAAATTATTATTATTATTATTGTACTGTGCATAATCTAAGGCATCTGTAGTCACTGTACATTAGGTAAGGGTAAATTAAAAAAAAACATTGACTAAATCATCAACTTTGACCAAACACTTGGCCAGGGATGTTCCCCCTGACGTCAGGGAGGCGCCTGACTAAGCAGGGACTGAGTCACCGCTGTGGTATTGAGTTCTGCATTATTGATATTCCATCAATGTGCCTTCAAAGAGCCCGCTCAGGGTTGGAATTCATGTTCTACCACTCTTATCAGGCCTTAATGCTGACGGAGAGGGAAGAAGGGGAGGTGGGGAAGTGCGACGTCGTGACACAGCCTGTCACACAACACGGAGTAAGTATGCTCTGCGCTGACTCCCAGCACCCCAGTTTCCTCTGAACACCTACCCCACAGCTACCACTAAACCAGGAGCACACCAACAGGAACACTATGTGCCCTTGTATTTATTCTATTTAAATGAGCTGGTTTGGTGAAGCCAACTGTGAGCTCTAAGAACTGCAAGTTCTTTTTGTGCTTCTTCCTTCTGAAAACCTGTGACTGAAGTGAAACCTTTTCCCAGCATGAACCTACTCTAAATCTCTGGCTTTGAACAAACTTAAACTCTGGTGTCAAAAAAAAAGGACTCAAAACGTCTCTACCCTCAATAATCAAAATCCCAGATACAAACACTCCTGAGTGAGAAGGTACCAACGTTTAAATGTGGATTTATGCTGAGCTTGCTGCTGTGATTTTTGCTGGGGGGAGGCTCTCCCCTGTACATGCACAGTTTAATCAGGAACAGAGACCCAAGCTCTAATACAGGCTGGTGGTTAAGTCCTGTGCTTTTGAACATGAAAAGGACACACCAATTATTTACCTCCCTAAGCCGATGTATTGCGTGTTCTCTACATAGCGAAGAGCCATGACAGCAGTCTGGTTCATTTAAAACACATATAGGAGTTCATACAGCAAGACCTCATCTTGAACAAGAGGGAATTAGGCAAAAACCAGTTGTATGTGTATGTATGTGTCTTGATTTCCATATAGACAGGTAAAATGACTTACAATTAACTGGATCCCTACCAAGATCCCAAGCCAGAAAAGCACTTACAGAAATGTTTGACGTTTCTCATACAAAGATACCTTCCTGATTCAAGGCCTGAGTGAGTTAGTTTTTTAGCATTTCTTCTTTAAAATGGGCCAAAATTATGGCTAATCTCCATGTGTCTAAAACCACTGGATGAGACAGTTTTATCCACAGAATCTAGCAGTGCATTTTGCGTTTGCTCGGTTTTTTCCTTCTCTTTGGCCTGTCCATTGGGTTTGTCAGGAATGAAAGACCACACTGAGACAAAAGAATCAATCAGTGTGATGCCCTGCTGCCCTTCTTCACTTTGATCATCAGGTCAGACAAGGAGTTGTCAGACTCTGACAACAAAATTTGCCCCAAGGGAATATCACTTTCATTAACTATTCCTTTCCTATTACTGACTGGAAAACCATAACAAAATCAAGGGTTGAGTGAGTCTGCCCGCAGTAAAGAATTAAAAAAAAAAAAAATTCTATCATTGCATCACCTGGCAAAGACTTCAAATCCTAAAAAATGGTCAAATGAGTCTACAAATTCACCGTTCTTATTAATAAAATCTTCTACAGCAAGGGTAAAACTGGTGTCAAATTCTGCCTACCATAAATCGGAAAAGGCTCTCGAGGAAAAGAAACAGAGTAAAAGTGAAGCATCTTCAAATTTTGGGTTCTTGGTTGTTTTGTTTTTCATTTTGTTTTGGTTTAACGTGCTTTTGGATCATCCTAATGTTGGTTTCACAAGCTGGGTCACAGCAAAGGGCAATATTGGCTTTTGAAGATGACTCTTGTGCTTGACCCATCCAGAAAAACGGAATCATTTGCATCAGGAATTCACTGCTTGTTTTGTTTAACAAAAAACTTTCCAAAACAACAACAAAAAAAATGCACACATACACAAACAAACAAACAAACAAAAATAAAACTGACCCCCAAAAACAAGGCCCCCACTCTAGAACCCAGAGTCATTAGCTGTGAAGTAACCAGCGGGAGGAGGAGTGTTTTGAAAGTTGTTTAACGCCTTCCCGAGAAACCGGTCTTTGCAGAAGGAGGAGGAGAACAGGAATGAAGAAACTCAGCTAAAATGATGAAAGAAATTTGCAGTCTCTTTTTATATATATTTTTACTCTTCTGTACCTGGAAAAAAAAAAAAGAAAAAAAGAAAAAAAGAAGTGTCAAATGCAGCGTTTTCCCCTGTGTCCAACGAGTGGGTAATCTGGGAAAAAAAAAGAAAGGTATCAGTTTAGGCAACCTCATTTCCTCAAAGTGGCGCAGCTTTGCTAAACTGTTGAAAGGGTGCAAGGTGAGGCACATCAAAGCAATATTTCTTATTGGCTTGACTGGAAATATGGCTCAGTCCTACACAAAATGAAATCCATTGCTCTCTGGCTAATCTAGTGGGAATTCAATCTTTGGCATCAAAGGGATTGTGTAACAG
>VWPV01026917.1:18581-32233 GCA_013389885.1 Geococcyx californianus
TTATATATATTTTTATCTTTCTGTACCTGGAAAAAAAAAAAAGAAAAAAAGAAAAAAAGAAGTGTCAAATGCAGCGTTTTCCCCTGTGTCCAACGAGTGGGTAATCTGGGAAAAAAAAAGAAAGGTATCAGTTTAGGCAACCTCATTTCCTCAAAGTGGCGCAGCTTTGCTAAACTGTTGAAAGGGTGCAAGGTGAGGCACATCAAAGCAATATTTCTTATTGGCTTGACTGGAAATATGGCTCAGTCCTACACAAAATGAAATCCATTGCTCTCTGGCTAATCTAGTGGGAATTCAATCTTTGGCATCAAAGGGATTGTGTAACAGGATCCAGATCAAGAGATGCCATTGGGTTTCTTTGCTGTGTGGTTTCTCCGATCACGTTGTTCACTGCTCTGTAAGTACCTTTTTGCTGATGAAAGCGACAGTG
Source organism: Geococcyx californianus (assembly GCA_013389885.1). Taxonomy (NCBI): domain Eukaryota; kingdom Metazoa; phylum Chordata; class Aves; order Cuculiformes; family Neomorphidae; genus Geococcyx; species Geococcyx californianus. The sequence goes on from VWPV01026917.1 coordinate 19,012, forward strand.
CCGTACACGTTGTTTGAGGTCAAGGAAAGAAAATGCTCGAAACACAATAGAGCACTACCTTTTATTTCTCCTGAGGAGCTTGCAATGAAAAGCACAGCCTTCTGCACAGTTGCCTGAGATCTAACAAAATATGTGCATTTTACAATCTGCTTGACCCCTCTTGTTAAATATTTATAATCCCTTGGCCTCAGATTTTAATGACATTATCTTGAATGTACAAATATTGCTGTTTTCTATGTAGTTATACCACAAATGATACTTCAGAATGAAGAGATCTCCTTAAGGAAGAAATGTAGACAAGAAACCTTTTTTTTTATTCCTAGTGAACGAGGACAATTTCCAATGAAAGAGGTCACACTATTCAACCCTCCTTATACCCTCCTCAAGAAATCCTCCTCAAAAGCTTCAAAACAGGAAAAAGAATATGTTACTCCACTGTCCCAACTGGTTACCTGACTGTGCCTGGCACNCAAAGGGCAATATTGGCTTTTGAAGATGACTCTTGTGCTTGACCCATCCAGAAAAACGGAATCATTTGCATCAGGAATTCACCGCTTGTTTTGTTTAACAAAAAACTTTCCAAAACAACAACAAAAAAAATGCACACATACACAAACAAACAAACAAACAAAAATAAAACTGACCCCCAAAAACAAGGCCCCCACTCTAGAACCCAGAGTCATTAGCTGTGAAGTAACCAGCGGGAGGAGGAGTGTTTTGAAAGTTGTTTAACGCCTTCCCGAGAAACCGGTCTTTGCAGAAGGAGGAGGAGAACAGGAATGAAGAAACTCAGCTAAAATGATGAAAGAAATTTGCAGTCTCTTTTTATATATATTTTTACTCTTCTGTACCTGGAAAAAAAAAAAAGAAAAAAAGAAAAAAAGAAGTGTCAAATGCAGCGTTTTCCCCTGTGTCCAACGAGTGGGTAATCTGGGAAAAAAAAAGAAAGGTATCAGTTTAGGCAACCTCATTTCCTCAAAGTGGCGCAGCTTTGCTAAACTGTTGAAAGGGTGCAAGGTGAGGCACATCAAAGCAATATTTCTTATTGGCTTGACTGGAAATATGGCTCAGTCCTACACAAAATGAAATCCATTGCTCTCTGGCTAATCTAGTGGGAATTCAATCTTTGGCATCAAAGGGATTGTGTAACAGAATCCAGATCAAGAGATGCCATTGGGTTTCTTTGCTGTGTGGTTTCTCCGATCACGTTGTTCACTGCTCTGTAAGTACCTTTTTGCTGATGAAAGCGACAGTGCCGTACACGTTGTTTGAGGTCAAGGAAAGAAAATGCTCGAAACACAATAGAGCACTACCTTTTATTTCTCCTGAGGAGCTTGCAATGAAAAGCACAGCCTTCTGCACAGTTGCCTGAGATCTAACAAAATATGTGCATTTTACAATCTGCTTGACCCCTCTTGTTAAATATTTATAATCCCTTGGCCTCAGATTTTAATGACATTATCTTGAATGTACAAATATTGCTGTTTTCTATGTAGTTATACCACAAATGATACTTCAGAATGAAGAGATCTCCTTAAGGAAGAAATGTAGACAAGAAACCTTTTTTTTTATTCCTAGTGAACGAGGACAATTTCCAATGAAAGAGGTCACACTATTCAACCCTCCTTATACCCTCCTCAAGAAATCCTCCTCAAAAGCTTCAAAACAGGAAAAAGAATATGTTACTCCACTGTCCCAACTGGTTACCTGACTGTGCCTGGCACTCTGCTTAGCTACAGTTATTCTGACAATGCTTATGTTGGCAGGGTTTGAAAGTGCATTTGAAAAGCTCTGTCAGCCAAAGAGATGCAACCCAAGAAGAGATGAATTTATGTGTAAGGCTGGGCATGCCTCGGAAGATGTGATTATATCAGAATGTCTCTGAGTTCTTTCGGAAAACCAGCTTCTTTTACCTTCAATATATCACTTTGGAGAAGAAAATAGAAAGTAGTATTTGGGCAAAGGAAAAAACAACCGGCAGAACAAAGATCTAAGGTTTTGCTGCTGGATGGCATTGTCTCAGATGAATGTATAGCAGTGGCTGCACAGGTCTATTGGTGACTTTATTTTCCTACACTACGTAGTTAGCAGGGAGACTTTCCCTTTCAGCAAGCTGCTACGACACCACCTTGATCACTGAGACAATTCTGTTGTAAAGAATTGGGCTTTCAGCGTTTCCTTGGATTTATATTGATTTGTCACATTCCCAGTACTTCCCACAGTACGGGCAATGTGAACAGCCATAAAATAATACTGCACTCCTTTAAGCCTCCCATCTAAGAAGTTCAGCCTGATTTACTGTCATTAACAGTATCAAAAAAATACTGTGATAAATATCATCATCTGTGTTTCAAAAAGAAAAGAGTACCCAAAAGGAAAGGAAATCTTTCAGGACACGTCCAATAAGTGGACTAAATGACATCCTCGAGAAGTTATTATTTCTGAATCTCTTAAAAGTTTTGCTGAATCACACCAGGGATCTCAAACAGAGCTCCAAGTACCACCCAACATGTCCCCCCCCCTTTCCTATGCCATCCATACTCACAACTTTTAACTCTCCCATCCCTGTTAATGAAACAAGGGAAAATGCAATGTTTTTTCCAGATGCTGAGAGTTCCCTGCAGAGAACTGAGTCATATATTGCTTTTTGCTTCCATTAGCCACATCCTCAGCTCCAGTGAGAACATTAGAGTACAGCATTCGCGTTAAAATGCTCTCTATTTAGTGAAGCAGATGTGTTGGTTTCCTATTCAGATTTCCCTTTGGATACAATAGTGCTTCCCTACAACTACCTGAATCTTGGATGCAATTCAGCCTCCGTCTCATTTCCGCAAAATAGATCCAGTGCAAATATTAGTACATATCAACAGAGGTAATTGAAAGAGGGAAAAGAGGGAATATGCAGCGCTCAGTGCGCAGGAAGATTTTAAGTAGTTGACTTGGCATATGTTGAATTTCATTATCTGAAATAGCCTCGTCTGAATGCACATCGCAGTCCATCAGTGTTGCTGACGAGTTTATATGAGGTGTTCAAAGAGAATGTGGATGAGGCACTTAGTGCCATGGTGTAGCTGACAAGTAGGAGTAGGTGTAGGTAGCAGGTGTAGGTGTTGGGCCATAGGTTGGACTCGATGATCTCAAAGGTCTCTTCCAACCTTAAGATACTGTGAGACTGTGTGATATTGTTTGCCAACTACTGGGACATTTATCACTAATGCAAATTCCTTTTGAGGACTCACCCAGCATCTTGCAGGGGTAACACTTTATTTTGTAATCTTATTCCCAAAAGCCTGGGTATTTTTGGTCTCCCCTGAGTGCTAAAGTGTGCTCAGTCAAACCCTGTGCCAATCTAAAAAGCACTGTAAAAGCTGTTTCCAGCACTCAGTGTAAAACGAAGATGACAGAAGTCTCAATGTTCTGTTCTCAGCACTGGATGATCCTGCCTCTTATTAAAGTTATTTGGAAAGCCTTTTCAAGGAAAATTAAGACCATGAAGAAATATATTCTGCATATTTATGCTATTCTTTTGCTTCTGTTGCATCAGAGATGAATAAGGCCTAAGAAACAAAGTTCAGAAGATCAGTGAAATAAAGAAGCGTTATGCGTTAATTCATCTTCGTTATCTGTCTTTTTAATGGATGAGAAATTGTAGAGTGAATATATTTTCCAAAGAAAACAGATTGTTACTTGAAGGTGCCCGTGTCCTGTTTAAAGCAAGGAAAAAGAATAAATGCTGTTGGGAAGAAGTTTTGAATACTTGTTTTGTAACTGAATTTAAATTCTATCGTTCTAATTTAGCAGATGACCCAAGTACTTAACATCATTTTGCTGGGAGGAGAAATGTCATTAGCATAGAAGGCATTCTGAGTTTTTAACTTTGCTACACAAATATCCCGAGATCATTCGTGGCATCAACAATTTCTAGTCCTATTCACACTGAGGCTGAGGTTTCTGTTTGCTTGACAGCTCGTCTTACACTTGACCTGAGATCACATCGGTGATGGAAAAAAGAGATTAGCTTTGTTTTAATATATGTTGTTTTCTTACCAGCGTGTTATGGGAATACGTAACAGCGGAGAAAACCACGATGACTACATTGGCAAAAGTTTAGTTCCACCATGTAACATTTGAGTAAAGCACGTGTGAAAGAAATTCGACATTTGTTATGCAAAGCAACCTACAGGAATAAGTGTGAAAGCTTATTCTATATTTGGCAATCAAACATAATTCAAAGCTCTGAACGTGCTTTGAGTAAAAGCTACCTCATGGTTTTCGTAAAGAGCCGTGTTGTTGTGGATGGAAACATAAGCAGAAGAACGAGGAGGCCTGACTGTCAGTGGACTGAACAGAAATTCATGGAGGAGAGGGGCAAGGACAAATCCTCTCTTGCTGAAGCAGAGAATTTCTAGACATCATTGCACAGGCAAATCATCCTACGCGGGGTAAGAAGGGCGGTAGCAGAAGCTACATCCATATTATATTACATAACATTTCATTACGTAACATTACATTACGTTACGCTGCGTAGAGGAATGTATTGTTGAAACTATGACCTGTCAAAACGTAGTGTTACAGTTTGACCACGAGGTGGAAGCATTGCTCATCGCACATACCCAGGTCACACTGAGATTTCCCTGTAGGTCCAAGATACAAATATCCCGTATATTTCTGTGTTATAACCTGCAAACGTCTACGTAACCACTAGAATCGGCTCCCAGGAGAAATTCACACAAAAAAAGGACATTTTTTTATATTTATTTTTATTTGCAAGCTGAAAAAAAATATTTGAATAAACTGTGTTTGATCCCCTGCAACAAACTTTGTATTAATGCTGCAGAATCTTTTCCCAGTAAGAAAAAAAACATAAGGAGGTATTAAAGATAATCTATGAAAGTGGTGATGGGGAGGAATAATTTTCACTTTCTTTGTCACTTTTGTGAGCAGAAAAAGATTGTAAAAAAGAAAGTTTGTGAATGTAGATAAAAAATATTATAGATAAAAATTATTTCCATGTGACCGCTTACAGTCTTCCACTCAAAGTGTTAAAAAGCATTTGTTCCACGTGGGAAAAATCAAGTTTTCCAAAATGGTTTAATAATGTTCTATCCCACAGGAAACACTTGATGAACCACTTGTGGTGCTGATGTCTCTGATAGGGCTTCTTCGTGTGGGAAACAGCCGCCCCTTATCTCTTTTCTTGGAATCGAAAAAAAGGGCGGTACTGAGTAACAGGCAGCATCTCCCACAGAAGGAAAGCCAATAACATGAAGATGAAATTATCGTGAGAAGGAGACTAGATTACATTTAAGAGACTTGCCCAGGATTTCTAAGCAGTTAAGATGAAAATGACATGAAAGTGCCATGGTGTAGTTGACGAGTAGGAGTAGGTGTAGGTGTTGGGTCATCGGTTGGACTCGATGATCTCAAAGGTCTTTTCCAACCTTGTGATACTGTGAAAATCCAAGGAATGACTGCAGGTTACATAGCCAGCTTTCAAGTAGTTGGCTTTGGTAGGGGTAGACTCAGCTGTATGAAGCTCTGGCTAGTTGCCTTCGTAGTTCCTGCCTGTCTCTGCAAGCCTCACCCCTGCTTCTAGAGGCAATGCCCACTTACCTATTTTTGAGAAGCTTCAAGGAAACTCTGACACAGAAGCTACGTTTCCCACTTGTGACCAAGAAGTAGACAATGCAGCTTCAATGTCTTCGTGCCCACATGGGATAGCTACTCTGCGTGTCCCTGGCTACTTGTTCCCCACGTAGGACAAAGGCATTAGAAACAGTTTGGAGTGTATCTATTCCAATAACAAGATAACACAATAACTTCCGTTGTACACACTTAAAAAGCAGCTCGGACACAGACCCTGCAAAGATTTAGTCAACCTGTATTCTGCAGCTTTGACCTTGAAAAAAGTCCATGCAGAATTTCACCCACCAGCAAAATACGTGTGGTGAGTGCATTGTAGCTGTAACCTCAATCTTCCAAACTCTCCTGCTTAATCTTTGCTTTCTTCTAGCACGTGAAAAAACACGTACTGGCACAGGAGAAAGCATGCATTTGGCTGAACAATTCAGCAACCTGACTTCGCTTTCTAAGGTGCATCATTCACAGTTGTTCTCCCACCACCAAGATCGGTAGCTATAACCTCTCTCCACAGGGTCTGAATGAGAAACATCCAGCTTACAGATTGCCCTTGCGTGGTTACAATCAGTTATTCACTGTAACCAAGCGGTCCCATGGTGGTGGTCTTTTCCCTAAGGGGATGAGCAGACCATTTTCTTACAGGAGAGTAAGTAGGAACTAAATAACTAACACCACAAAACCACTAGAAACTTGCAAGAAACAAAATTCGAACCCTCAGTCTTCAAGTCAGCACAAAATATTCACTTCTTGGTCCTGCAGCCAACAATGGGTGCCCCTCATCCTCCTGAGACCTTGCAGGTGCCAGTCTTCAAATTTAACCCTGCAGCCAACAATAAAAAGGTGCCCCTCATCCTTCTGAGACCTTGCAGGTGCAGGTCTTCAAATTTAACCCTGCAGCCAACAATAAAAAGGTGCCCCTCATCCTTCTGAGACCTTGCAGGTGCAGGTCTTCAAATTTAACCTGGTGCTTTAAGTTAGGGATTCCCCAGTCTACTCTCTTGGCTGGGATGATGCTCCTGAGTCCTTCTAAAGAAGCATCACCTTTCCTGCTTCCATCTGGTCCTGCCAGGGCTGCATCCTTACAGCACAGCCACTCCTCAGCAGTGGGGGGGGAGCAGCCATTCTGCCCATGAATTCTCCTGGGGCCTCGATAGTTGCATATTCATGAACATCTGAAGAGTAGCGCGTTATTTGAGTATTTGGGCTTAATTTCTGCATGACTGCAGGAAGAGTTGTGAGTGGTACTTGTACGAGATTGTTTTCCTGATAGACCCTTCACTCAAGTGTGTACATAATATCATCCCTTAATAAAATAATTGAATTTTCCCAAACAACTGTCTCTGAGGGGCCTCCTTAAAAAAGTACGTATTTACGTGTCTGGAGTGAATACATATTTCTAGATGAATTTTTCTAAATTTTTCTACATTTTTAGGTGAGGTATCACATTTTCTTCTTATTTATCACTTTGCCAGAGCAATAGGAATTTTAGGCATATTTTAAAAGGAAGCAATAAAAGAAAACACAGTACCATTCTAAATTACAGTACGTACTACGAGGTTTTCTTGACTATCAAGACAAAGTAGTGTCTTATTTACCTTTCTAAATAGCTGTTCTTCAGTGTATTTCACTGAAACATATGCAAAGAAAATGCTAGCTGTAATATTTCTTATTGTTTGTTGTGTTCCCTCATACTTCAGCAATGGCTTTTGGAGCAACGTGGGTTCAGATACCCTCTCAGAGCCCTGTGCTAACCAGCTGAGGAGGTGCATAAGAGATGCCACAGACCTTATAACCATATTGTTCACTTTGCTGAGGTTACTAAAACATGGGCAGGTCTCTACACTACGCTCCGACTCGGAGCTTCGCCAGGGGAGGTTTAGGCTTGACATTAGGAAGAAGTTCTTCACTGAGAGGGTGATTGGCCATTGGAATGCTCTGCCTAGGGAGGTGGTGGAGTCACCGTTCCTGGAGGTGTTCAAAGAGAATTTGGATGAGGCACTTAGTGCCATGGTGTAGCTGACAAGTAGGAGTAGGTGTAGGTAGTAGGTGTAGGTGTTGGGCCATAGGTTGGACTCGATGATCTCAAAGGTCTCTTCCAACCTTACAATACTGTGATACTGTGTAACTCATTTTGAAATTATTCCCAGATGACCAAGAAACTGGTTTATGGCTTGGGATTGCTTTGATTTAACAATGCTTCAGCAAGACCCCTTTTAATAGCACCCTTAATAGCACCTCGATGCTGACGTGCCCACTCTTGCTTGCTTCCTACGCCTGTGGTTGAACAGCGCTTGGCTGATTCCGCCTCAGACAAGGAAGTCGAGAAAGCTTGGTGTTTGTATCGGCAAAGTATAATGTGCAAACATTAAGAAACAGGGACATCTTGTGCCGTTTTTTTCTTAGCTCTGGTTTGTTGGGGTTTTTTGCTTCTTCCATGCAGTCTCTCCTAACGGAGAGCAGAATACAGCCCAAAGGAAGTCTGGCTAGAACCTCACAAATCCACATTTCCTATTGAATAACTTTAATAATCCAGGATTTTTCTTGCAGGCACTGCACAAAAATGGATGGGTAAGGCTTACCCACAGAACAACCAAGCAGTGTGAGGCATTATGTGAAAATGATGATTTTCCCTTAGAATTCCCCAATGGTTTTTGTTGAGCCTAGTGACTCTTTCTGAGAAGTCTGTTTCTGGTTATTATACAATTTATTTTTTTTTGTTTTAGAATAAACCGTGGATGTTCAGAAAATAATAGATTGCACATAAAAATAGGTGACAATATATAAGAAAATATTGTCCTTACCATCTCTTTTCTTTGATTCATCCCACACACAAGACTGATCTTTTTTGCCCAACTTATTTTCTTCCTTTAATTCACCTAGAAAGAAGCAGTAAGAAACACTATAAGCATTTTTATCAGACTACAGTTTATTTATGCCTGTAACACAACCAAATCGCAATGTCCAAAGGAGATGTTCCTTAGGTGAAAATGACTGAATTCAGAAGGAACTAGATTAACACATTTTCACAGAATCCAGCACCAAACAAAATTCATTTCACTCCTAGAGAAAATCAAGCTTTACAACCTACTTCTAAATTTATCCTAATTATTAATACCTTTTTAAATGCACATGCAAACTTATGTTTTCTCTGGTTGTATGTAGGCCAACAAAAATCTGAGCACAGCCTAAACTTCACATATGGTCTTAAAGGACTAAGACCCTGAAAGACTGCATCATTAAAGAACCACCTCAGCCATCTCAAGCAGTTCTATATCATTTTGTCTGTTTCTCTTACCAGTTTCCTTTATCCCCAGATTCACTTAGGTTGGTCCTTTGGTGACAGTATCAGAGAACAAATCATCATCCTAGCATTGATCGCTGGCTCGAGATTCTCTAGGGCAAACCAGGAAAGCAAGGCCCTCGGCAGAGCAACGGTTGATGCTGAAGGAGAACGGTAATTTGAGCTGGAGTGTATTTTACGAAGCCAAGAAGGTTAACCAGAGTCCCTCTCTCTTTCTGTCCTTTATCACTCTTGCAGCAGAGCACATTGGACCTTCTCTTCGTCGAAGGAGAATGACAAATGCGAAAGCAAATGAAAAACCTGCAAGAAAAGCTCCAGCAAAACAGGGCTCTTCCAGCTGCAGTCTCCAAACTGACTCCAAAAGTCACCAAAGGACGTGTCCTTCCTTCAGATGTCCAGAGAAGCAAGAGCAGCCTGCCCAGATGGGAGCTGGCAGCTTGTCCTTTCCCCCTGGAGGAGCAGCAGTGAATTCGTGACCCGCACTCCAACACAAAATGCTGTGAACTCTCACTTCAGGATTTTGTAAATGTGAAGACAGGGGCGTCTTAAAATCATGCTTGTTCCACTTGTAGTACTATTTTTGTTACTAGAACAACTTCACAGCCTCTGTATCGGGATCATAGGTACTACGTGTTAAAGAGGACCTGATCTGCCTACGAAATCATCATGGCTGGAGGACACTTATTATTGGAACGGCTCAAAAAAAGAGAAATGGTAGAGAAGCCCTAACTACTGGAATATTTGCAGTTCTTGGATGACAGAGGATTGATCTCTATCTCCAATTAAGTTTTATCATAGTATAAATGAGGAACGGTTTTCAAACCTTAAAAAATTTAACCCGATGGAAAAAAAGTCCTGATCAGTTCTCATGTAGAGCCAAAACTTTCATTTTGATTCCTAAGCTCATTCTGTGCATGAGAAAAAAATGACAGCAGATAATACAGGACAAGCAGCAGCCTCCCCAGTTGGCTACACTGAGTTGAGCTCTTTAGACAGACAGGTACAACATCGCCTTTCAGAAATAAAATGAAAATACATTGGAATGCGCTGCCCGGGGAGGTGGTTGAGTCACCATCCCTGGAGGTGTTCAAAGAGAATTTGGATGAGGCTCTTAGTGCCATGGTGTAGCTGACAAGTAGGAGTAGGTGTAGGTAGTAGGTGTAGGTGTTGGGTCACAGGTTGGACTCGATGATCTCAAAGGTCTTTTCCAACCTTACGATACTGTGATACTGTGATACATCCAGCAAAGCACAAAAGTCTTCTTCCATTTCCCCCACCATCACACAGCTGATGACAATGATGAGCTAATAATGTTTTATTGGAGCATTGCAGAAAGAAGGTATTTAAGCTGGAAAACCTGATGAACACCCATACGTGTACGTTCCTTCACATTTTGATCTGCCTGAGAAAGAACAGGGGTAGGGAGTGACAGGGACCTCAAACTCATCTGACAATGCGAGTTTTGAACTTTCATTGAATATAACTTATTAAGACTAAGGGACTTTTGAGTGTTGTAATATCCACCCTAGCATACCGCCAGCAGCAGAGCAGAATGATGATCGTAATGATCTCCCTGAATGAGATTACAAAGGCAGAGAAGTAATAAGGCAAATACTTTATGATGAGATATTAACATATAGGTTTAAAGGAAGCTGTGGTGAACCCAGAGAGATGAATATTAAGATTTCATCAGTCTCTAAAGACTCTGCAGTGGTAGTACTTCATAAAGGCCTTTTCCCATAAATGAAGGAGCAGGGTTTTTTTGTCCTGAGGAAGAAAGTAATTTTCAGAAAGCGTTATAATTTCTTTCAAAGCCTTTTTGACACCTGCAGCAGAGAGGCAGTGCGGAAACAGGGACCGTCAAAATCACCAGAGCACGCTTAACCCCTGTGCTGTGAGAAGCACGTAAAACAAAGGATTTTAGAAGAAAAGTCTGATGCAGCCTAAGTAGGATTTCATGTGTTCCCAATTTCTGTCTCCTTGTGGGGCCCAATCCTACTCACCTGCATAACACAGAAAAATCCCACACGTAACAGAGCAGCCAAGCCAAACGCATGAGAATCGTGTGAGGAACATTTTGAAGATAATTTCTCCCTCTGCCACAATCTAAACCCACTGCCTGAGCCTGGGACTTTGAAAGCCTCTGTGCTCACTCAAGGCTTTTTCTAAGTCGATGCTTCCAAGTTGGAGATTTTGGCTGGATTTGGACCAGCTGATAGCAGCCAAGTTTGTGACAAGTCAAATGTGACTGTGCTGCCACTTCTCGATAACAGCATCAGGGGGTCGGAGATGAGGAGGGAGAGAAAGCGAAATGGCCAAGATGACTGCTCTGTTCTCATTGGTCTAATAATGTTTTTAATGTTTAATGCCATTTTCAAACGTTTTCGCACCTTTTTTGAGTGCAAAATGTGATTCTTGTTTTAAATTTGTTAAAACATTGGAATAAAATCTCTGATAGAAAAAAAAAAATCTCATAAAAGATGCACGACTGCCCTAACTTAAAAAAACAAGCAAAGGGAGCATAAATAAAATAACTCTTAAAAACAAAAAGGGCAAAAAATCCTCTGTCCCAAAATACATTTATATCTGAGAGTCAGTTCAAAGACACCTTTAAGTTGCCTTAAAAAGAGTTCATAAGCCAAGTTTTTCTTCTCCGTCAGTCACCCAAGCAATGAGGTTGTTCATTGAACCGAGTGTATCGGATTCAGCTATTAAGTGTGCGTCACAACAGGCTGACTCATTTCCAAGAGAAAAGTAATCTTTCCCTTTCCTCCAAAAGCGCCCGAGAAGGTGTGATGAACCCCATCTTTTATGGAAGAGCACTACTTGGAAGTTCGATTGCAGTCCCCTTGCACGGGTGATCATGTCAATGTCCAAGAAGAACCCTGGGCTCAGGACATCGGTTTTCGGGACACCGGGTGCCCCTGTCAGGGAGGTGAGGTACTGGGTTTAGGGCTGGATTCACATTTCAGTGGAAGGAGAGAACTCACCATTCTGGACGTTCTGTTGCTCCTCTCCTGCTGCATGATAAGAGTCTGTTCCCTTATCTGTCCTAGGCGTGGTTTTGCCTTGAGTGGCTTCGTGTTTGTTCACCCCGGTCTGAGTCCCATTTACATGATTCTTATTGGAATCCGTGCTTTTGGTTTCCCCAGGATTTGGTTCTTTGCTCTTTTCTGTCTTTGTTGCTGTGGCATCTTCAGCTGGCTTCTTCTCATCCTTTTCATCTGTTTTCGTTTCATCTGTTCCCTGCTGAGCATCTTCCTCTGCTTCTTTCTTAGCTTTTTCTTCTGCATCCTCAGCAAAGACAGAAACAAAACAAGGCAAGAAATCATGATTATCAGTCAATTTGACACGAATGATACAACTCACATATCTAAATCTACTTTGTTTTTTTACATGAAAACAGCTTTTATTTAGGTAAATATAGGAATTGGCTTGGCAAGGAAAAAAAAGAGCACAGGAGAACATTTAAGAAAGTATTGTGAAAAAAAAATAAATCACGTTTCCCTAAGTGCATATTCTATTCATGCCCTTTTTTTACATCACAAAGTTCACCTTTGAAAACGCGGTTCCTCAAAATTCTTAAAAGGCAAATTAAAAGGAGATATTCTGTATTGAACACTCTAGTTTATTTTAATTTATGACATTCTGTTTATCTCAGACCACACCACGTAACATTAAGCACCTAAGAAGTCCTGGTTCTTTGATAACTACTTCCCCCCCCCCCTCTTGCTCTGTGTTGGTTCCAATGCCAATTTCCTGATTTCTTTCCTTCCACTTACTGTCATTCATTTTTTATGGCTTTGTCCTTTCTTGCCAGAATAAAATATTGCTATCAGTACTTGCATTGCTGCTCCAAAGAGCCTTGCAGTCAATCACAAATACGCAAAGGCATTAATTCAAAAGTGAGCGTTGAACAACAGCAGCATCTCAAAATATTGTCATTCAGAAAAAGATAATAAATTCACAGAAAAACCAATTTCAACCATTCAGGATAGTGCTCTTGGTTTTATCCTTATCCAGACATTGGGTCGTGGTACAACACTCAGATATAGCATAGGTTGCAAATTACTTTGTGTCTGGGTGTTGAGATCACTAAATCTCTAGCCCAGGTCAGGTACGGCACGGACTCCGCGTGAGGTTTCTTGCATCATTACTGGAAAGCAGGACACAATCACAGCCTCTCAACACAGTCCTTGAGTCGATAAACCCTGCTAGGTGCCCACTGACTCCGGGCAGAGACTCCCTAATTTTCTTTCTGGTTTCACAGTATCACAGTAT
>VWPV01026920.1:0-22832 GCA_013389885.1 Geococcyx californianus
CCCTTCCAGTTTAAAGCCGCTTCCCTTTGTCCCAGCACCAAGAACTGCAGCAGCTGGAGGCTCTCAAAACACAGGGGGACCCACTTGGGTGCTGGGGGCGAAGCGCTCGCCCTGGAGGGCAGCAATTCTAGGCTGCAAAATCCTAAAATCCAAGCATGGCCAAGAGTGCCCGCACTGGAGCCCAGCCGCCAGGAGACAGGGAGGGCAGCACTGGGACTCGCTCAGGTTACTTGGCAGAGCAGGAAAACACTCCGAGTTATTGCCGTGTTGGAGGAGCCACAGCTAGGTGACACTGGAATGATGTTAAAGGCTTTATGATATTGATGCCCTGAACTTCCCAGGCCCGGGGGATTATCAGGGACGTGGTGACAGGTTGAGGCCCACCCCCAGGACGATCAGCCCGGTGCAGAGGCGTCTCGCTGCCACGTGTGTCTGTGGGTGTGAGAGACGAGGCTACGGTTATTTATAAAGGAGCAGAAGTGCTGATAAAAGTGACAAGAAAGAACAGGGAAAATCTGAGTCCAACCACAGAGTAGTGAAATAAAAGCAGGCTGCAGCAGCGCTGGCTGAGGCCACAGGAGCCTTGGTCCTACACTTTCTGTGTCCACCTGGAAACCCGGGATGTTTCAGCAGCAGCTCAGAGGGGACCATCGCCATCTCTGAGCCTCATTAGGAGGCTTCTTGGTATGAGAAGCCCCACGTGCTCTTCTGCTGCCATTTTACACATCCGTATTTGTGCAGACCCCGTTTTGTCTTGATTCGATCAAGTTGCAATCTGGTTTTCACCAAGAAAATCCCTCTGTTCCCCATGTTTGCCTCTAAATAAGATGAAAAGCCCCACTCCCCCAGCGTGCTGGATGGTGCTGCAGGTAAAGACAACAAAAATGGGAAAAAGCAGTTGTTCATCAGTGGCTCATCCAGTCCTTTAGCACAGGACACCTGTGGCCCTTTCACACCCACCCAGGCTGATACTGCATGTCCAGCACAGGGCAAACCTCATGCCCAACAGCACTGCGCTCACGCCAGGATGGGCTGCAGCTGCTGAGCACCCCGCAGAGGGAAAAACACACATTAAACAATGCTTTTGTAAGGTTTTAAGGCAGACACTAACACCCATCCTGAGAGCCCCGCGGTGCTGTGCCCACAGCCCTGCCACAGGGCCCCACACCCTGACCCTGGCCCTGGGCGGGCAGTGCTGCCCATCCTGTCCCACTGGGCATCTCTGGAAGAAAGGTCTCGGTGCCACACTGGGCACATGCCCTCTGCTTGGTGTTTCCCAACTGGGAAGGTTTTCAGCTGGCCTTGTCGTGGCTGGTATGTGCAGATGTGCTGAGGAGGAGCGCAGCAGCGATTGGGAGCACTCCAAGGGAAACACCTGGATCTGGTGCAGCATTTGTCTGCCGGGCACCACCGCCGCGCTTTTACAGAGCAAGGCTATGGGTGATGCCACCACTTCCCAGCCAAATCCCCTTTTTGGGGCCGCAAAGGCAGCGGGGCAGCAGGCGCCAGCTCAGCCCCCCCAGGAGGTGATTTCGCAACAGCAGTCGACTTGTGGAGGAGGTTTTTATGGCTGGGGATCAAAGTCCTTGGCGTCGGCCCAGTTCCCCAGTATTTAGCTGTTGCACAGCCTGGGTTTGCAGCTGGGTTTGTGGGAGGAGGGAGCCCAGGGCTTGTAGGGAGAGGAAGACTTGGCTGTCCGAGTGCCAGGATGCTGAGCTCAGCCCGCTCGCCTCTCCCACGGCTGCTCCCGCTGTCGGGCACCCCAAGCAGCACAGACACGGACAAAGCCCTGTGGCCACTCCCAGGAGGGCAAAGGGAGCCAGGGCTGTGGGGCAAGGGGCTGGTGGCAAACAGGACTACCAAGTTGCAACAGTCAAAGGGAAGCGGCTTTTCTTTGCCAGAGACAGAGATGTGGTGTCCAGGTCCTATGGGCATCCCAGTTACTTGGAGTGTGGGTGGGTGCTGGTCCTTGCCTGTGCCACTTTGGGCAATGCCAGCCTCCCCCAGGCAATGAGCCTACTTTTTCCATCCCGCTCCATCTCTACCTGGGCTGTCCCTTGGTTCCCCTCCTTTGTTCCCAGGTCCTCAACTGAATGAGCTCATTTTTGCCTGTGCTTTATGGACATGGGCCTTGCAGAGCTCTGCAAGGAGGTAGGTAGAGACACAAGGAGGATGTTAACTAACTTTTACAGTTCTGATTATTTAAGAGCATACATTTACAGAGTGAACAACCTGCAGGCTCATATTTTAAGACACTGATGAATTTTTCCCTGCCCCATAAGGCAAACAACCTGCTGATCCACACTGGTTCTGCGGGGATGCTGGGCGGCATCGGCAGTGGGGTGGGGACCATCAAGGCACAATGTGGCTCCATCGCCAGCCCCGCACCCAGTGCAAACAAGGAAACTGGTTAACACAAACCAACCCCACCTCGTCAGGGCTGAGTCCAACTCGCCTGGCTGCTCCTGTGCCCATCGCAGTGGGGCCTTTCCCAGGTCCCGTCTTGCTCCCCGACACCCTCACCCAGTGGGACCAGAAAGACTGGGACCTGTGTTCTTTTTTCCGTAATAGATGCATTCCCAGAAAATTCCCATCCAGGAGCACTGGCCTGTAAGCCTTGTCTGTGTTGGCTTTGCATTTCATTCAGCTGTATTTCCATAACCAGCTATCTGGGGGGGCAGCTGTCACCTCCCAGTGACTGCAAGTGCAGCAGAGGGCTGGGTGTCACCCACCGCCCCCGTCCGTGCCGAGGGAGTACGGCTCACTCACACATCACTAATCTCTGGCTGTGTCTCTGTTGGACACTTCAGCAGCAGACGTTGACTGGCAAGAAACCAGGCTGGCACTTGCACCAGAAAAGGGTAGAAAACTGATGGTTATGGGACTGAGAGTGGTTCCTGCTCTGTTACTGCAGCCAAAAAAAAAAATAAAGAATAGACGTAAAGAGCAACATGGGGTTTTTTTCCTCTGCCCAGCTGAGCTGTCAAGAATAAATCATAGGGTTTTTTGCAAACACTCGGCGAGCCTGGGGAAATCTGGAGCGTTCAGGTCAGGGCTGTCCTGCCAAGAGACAATTACAGCCTGTCCTGGGACGAAGGAGTGGGGAACGGGGCCAAGAGCAGCTTCGGGAGGAACATCACAGCTGCAGGGTCAACAAAGCTCTCGCACCCTGGGCACCACCTGAAACCTTTCCAGAAAGGAAACAACCTGGCTGAGAACCAGTGTGCCCAGCAAAGGGCCCTTCGGCAGCCCTGGCAAGGAGATGACTGGTTCCTGGGGGAGAATGAATGGGTCGATGCAGAGCATTGCTGCTCAGCACCGCAACGAGGGGTCATGGCTCTGCCCCCGGCCCCAGCCCCGGCGCTGGGCTTCTTGGAGGTGCAGCCCCAGTCGCTGCTCCCAGCCTCCAGCCCGGAGCCGCACAGAGGCAGGACCAGCATCTCCACAGCCTGTGCCCGCGCTGTAACGGCACAGCGGGCACACTGTACCGTGCCTGTCTTGGGGGAAAAAGGGATCGGAAGAGAAGGTTAAGCGGCCAGTTCAGCCAAGTGCCCGGGGTGTATTGTAGCAGTTAATGGACAACAGAACAAGTTACCCAGCTCCAGAGCTTGGCTTGGTTGGAGTTTTTTTTACCATGTGTGTTTTGATTTTTTTTTTTCCAAGGGTGAGGACTCTGCTGGGAAGCGGCGCCAGCCTGAGCTTCGTTCCGCACAGGGCTGCATCCACAGCTCCTGCACCCCTGCCACGCTTTCAGCTTCCATTAAAATCAAGCCTGTAGCGCAACGAGACCTCAGGGAGTGACGGTGGAACCAAACCAGATGTCACGCTGAGCTTGTACAAAGGAGACACCGTCCAGGGCAGCAAGAGGGTGCTGAGCGATGGGAAGCAGAGGGGCTGCTCCTCAGGTCCATGTCACTGGCTGCAGTGTCCGTGCCCAAGGCCCGGTGGGTCCCTTGCCCAGCACCCAGTGTCCCGACAGGGCTGCAGGCAGTCCAAGCACATTTTCAGCTGGGTTTTAGGCAGCGTTGGAGTCGGGTGATTCTGAATGCAGGGAGACTGCCCTGGGAGGATGGCACTCACCACTGCTTTTTGGTCCAGCACCTCAGGGGAACAAACACTCATGCAGCTTGGCTTCATGTAAAAATAGGAAAAGGAAGAGAAAATGGGAAAAAAATGGGGAAGAGGAGTAACCAGCAGCTCTACAAACATTGTTGCTGGCTGCCAGTGGCTGGGAAGCCCAGCTGGGCCAGTGTGGGGGCAGATTTCACCAACTCTTGGTGTGAAAGCTGGAGATGCTCACACAGCCCAGCTGCTGCCCTCAACTTCTGTCCATAATTCAAGTTAGAGCCCTAGAGCACGGCTCAGAGGAGATAAGCTCATTTTTCAGAGCTCGCATCCACAGAAACCAGAGAAGTCTCCGAGAAGCCCTTCACACCAGCAGTGTTGGGTAAAGCCCCAGCTCTGGTTACAAAGTCTTGGGATGTGTGATTGGCAGAACCGCAGCGTGTTAATGCTCACTAACAGGCGCCAGAACAACAGCTTGTACGGTCAGAGGGCTCGGCTGTTGCACTGTGAGCTGGCCAGGTTCCCTCCCAGGAAGCCGCAGGCACTGGAGATGCTCCTTCCCCCCCAGGAAGGGATTTGGTCCCAGCTGGCAAAGCCAAGCCATGGTATTGCTGGACGTCAGCAACTCACAAAGCTGGTAACTGCTCCTGGTTTTCAGGCTTCGTCTGATCGTGGCACAGTGGGAAGGGAGAAAGAGGCAAGGAGAGGAAAGGAAAAAGGGAAAAAAGGAAAAAGAAAAAAAGAAAAAAAGGGAAAACAAAAAGCAATAAAAAAGATAGAAGAGAGGAAAAAGGAAAAAAGAAAGATAACGGAGAGAAAGAAGACAGATAACAGAAAAGCCGAGATGAAAAGGGCAGGGGTGGCCAGTGGTGCAGTCAGGGCTGGAGAGGGGCTCCCACAGATGGCTGCCCATGGCCAACTGCTGCGGACACATTTCAGGTTACCTTCATTGCACTGAAATAGTTCTTCTTCCCACGCTACAGTGTGAGCATCAAATGGCCCCAGCGTAGTGCCCAGAGGCTTGTTTCCCTCGGTCAGGGCTGGCTTCCAGCTGGAGCTCCCAACACCTTTGTCCTGCACCCAAAGTGGCAGCAAGGAGCCATGGCCATGGCCCTGGGTGCTACCAGGCACAGGCAGGGCATCTTCATGGGCTCTGGGGTTCCAGCAGCCGGACACAGCTCCAACACCTGATTTGCCCACTTGTGCACACGGGCTGTGTCCCTCTGTGCTATTTTGAAGGGCTGCTCTGCCTCTAGAGCTCAAATGGAAAAAACAAAGATATAAAAACACACACACACCCCCCCACTCTGGCAGAGCTGCAAAGGCTTCCTCATGCCAAGCTCCCTGCAATGGTCCCTGCTTGTTGATTTAACAAGCCCTGTGGTCTGAGTTTCTGCTTGCCAAGCTGACCACTGGATTTCTAGGAAACCAAAGGACGGGGCAGGCCATTTGCTGCAAGTTTGTGGCCTGATGTGATCTGACACTGTGCAGGGGACAAGGACCACGAGCACCAGTCACCCTGTGCTGGGCAGGGAGCAAAAGCCCTTGACCAGGTGAAGCTGTTGCTGCCGAGGCGAGGCACAAGTGAGACACCCACACTCAGAGCCCTGAGCAGCAGAATGAGTCACTGCCCGGTGCTGGCAGCGTTCAGCACCAGGAAAACACCAGCCTCACACCCCTGTGGGGTCTTCCCAGGACAGGGGTGGGTGGCTGAGCGAGGTGGGTCTCCCATTTTGGCCAGGCTAAGCCAGGCTGCAGCCAGCAGGTGATGCCAGCCCCACACAGGGCCCTGTGTTAACCTTCAGATAACGTTGTTTCTCCTCCCCTTCACCAGTGCAGAACTGGGCAGGCTTTGGGGTGGGACAGGGCACAGGTTGCCACTGGGAGATGGGGCATGGAGCCAGCCAGCCGTGCAGAGCAGAGAACGTGAAAGCAACAGGGGCTCTGGGCTTCATGGGGCGTGGGAGAATTCACAAGTGTTGGCTAAACAATGTTAATAAAGGGCGAGGGATGGGGAGAAAAGGGACAGCAAAACGAGGCTGAAATAAATGGACAAACATCAACAGCAAAATGTCAAAGCAAAACCCTGGGTGAGGCCAGCCAGTGTGGGCAGGATGCGGGCACAGCCAGTGTGGGCAGGATGCGGGCAGAAGCAGGTGCTGGCTGAGGGCTGATGAGTGCAGAGGCTGCTGCGGCGGTTGCTGAGAGCCATCAGCTGCAGGATGGAGCTGCTCCAGAGCCCTCAGGAGTTCACTCTGCCAGGGGGAAACCACTGGTGCCAAACCAGCCCCCCTGCACGGGCACGTGTGCCCATGGGCACAGGTGGATAAACAGCAAGTGCAGTAAAAGCCCCACGTTCAAGACCTTGGAACCTCTCGGGAGGAACATGTTAAGTAAAGAAGCAGAACACAGTATTTATCATCTGCCCCACGAAGGTGCGTTGCAGATGGGCTGTGCGCGGGGATGGGGAGGAGAGAGGAGGCTGGGAGGCAGCAGGGGCTTCTTCTGGAGAGCTGCACCGTTATGCACATCCCAATGACATGAGCAGTGCTCAGTTACCTGGGGGGGTCTCACACGGCTCACTTCTGGGATGGGAGGGAGGAGGAAACTTTGGTGATGTGCGTAGGAGGAGAGGACATCACTGCCCAAATGTGCCCAAAACTCTGGAGTCAGTAGGCTGTGACCTCACTTCCCTTTCATAGACACCAAACCATTCCCTGGGGAGGTCTGACAGGCCGTAGGGCATGGCAAGTGCTGCCCACCAGCCTGAGAGCCCTGCCACCTCGCCATCCCGCTGCACCTCTCCCAGCTTGGCAGGGACATCAGGTACAGCCACACAGACCGGGAAGCACCACAGCATCCCTCCCCATGAGCAGCCAAGATGCTGCAGAGCACCATTGCGGCCCCCATCGGCCCTGCCGCAGCCCCCAGCTGAGCCCCTTCGAGAGCTCGTGGCTCTCCATCCAGAGCCCTAAAGTCTAAATATCAGTCTGAGACACAGGGAGCCTCTTACAGCTTTTGTAGCAGGAGGAGATTTAACAGCCCATTGCCTCACTAATACCGCCTGTTTGCGTACAGCCGTGCACGAGGATGCTGAATCGCTTTGTGGGTGATGAGTTTACATTTATATGGTGCCTCTTGCCAGAGGGATCCTCACTGATACTGCAAATATTACATATTTGCATGTGAGCTCCCAGCACCAGTCATGTCACCCCCCTCTGCAACACATGAAGTCCCCTGGGACAGTCAGAATTGCCCGGAGAAAGGTGGGGAAGAGGCAGATGCCGTTATCCCAGCTGGAATTTGGCCAAGGTACAAGGGGCAAAACCTCTGTTCTTCTGACGCTGCCCAGAAAGCTTTGATTGCTGCGCACGTTCAGACCATTTCTATCTAATTTTCAAGTGACCAGACAGGACCAGCTATGATGTTTGTCTGCAGAAAAGCAGAGATTGCTTTCAGTCCTCAAAAAAACCTCAGATTAGGCGATGGCACTGTCGTATTTCCATGCTGACACGCCTTTGGCAATGTCCAGCTCTCACAGGTAAAGCTGCAGCCAGGTCACGGCATCAACCACCAGCTCAGATCTGTCTCACAAAGTATTTGTGGCTGGTTTTCCTGGGCAAGCGTTGCCATCGGGCCCCTGACCCCGTAAATGCTGTAACCGAGCGGGATTTCTAATAAAGGCCCGGGAACGGCAGCATGTTACAGTACGGACAGCTTGGCTGGATTAGAAACCTGATTAATGACCTCAGGCGAGATTAGAAATTGCTATTTTGAGAGGCGGTTTTCATAGCAGGCTCCACGTAATCACCGGTGCGAGCGGGGCAGCGCTGTCCTGTTCTGCTTCCTGGGTGAGCGGACTCTGCTGGGGACGCGGGACGGCCAGGTGAGGGAGCGAAACATCCCTCTGCTAATCGAGGTGTTCATGTTTTCTTCAGTGCTCGTCACTGCCTGGCCACAGCAGTCACACAGGGGAGTCGCAGTGACACGTTTGAACGCTGAAACCCTGAGCAAACAAGGAAAGATAATCATTAACTTCAGGAGCTGCTGACCTTCAGCGTGAGTTTTGGCCAGTGAAGGAGAGGGCTGCCCGAGCAAAGTCTTTAGTAAACACTGGAAGAATGACGTGGGAAACCTGGGTTTGTGTACTAGGAGTAGATAATTAATTTTTTCTCCAACCTCTGTTGTGAGAAACTTTTCATTATAGAAGGGATGGAGAAAGGGGAAAAAAAACTCCTGCTGATGCAAAATCCATTGGCTTCATCAAGCCGGGAGGTGGAGGAGCCGAGGTGATAAAGCACGGCATCGCTGGAGCGCGATGGGGCTGCCGATCACACACGCTCTCGTTCTGTCGGTGATCGCGACAGAGAACTGGTGTTTAGGCCTCAACTTGCTGCAGGAGTTCAACCAGCAAAGCAGTGCTCGGCCAGTGGTGACGCAGCCGCCGTCCCCTGCTCTCATGGCACGAGGGTCCGCTGGGCCAGCTCCCTGGCACACGGGCAGGGGCCCAGGGGCAAGGAGGACACAGCAGCTCCCCTCCCCACGCAGCGACTGTCCAGCGTTCAATCCACACCGTGAACTATGATCGTGTGAGCAAGAATCGCTAGCGCGGCCCCTCGGGGGTTGCAGGCTGGGGGGGAAGAAGAGGAAGAGAAAGCAAAATGCTGCAGACTTTGTACGGTTACGGATATCTCATAAAGAAGTGGGGAACTGAGGGGGGAGCAACATAAAAGAGGAAGAAAGGGAGGACAGATAGCTTAAGTAGACAAGCAGAAGCAGTTTTATAGTCTAATCAGTCGTATTAGGCAACGGCGTGGAGCGTGCCACCCAGTGCAACCGTGCTGATTTGTCCATCAGCGGGAAACGGGTGATGAATTCATTGCTGGGAGGCGATGCGGGCCAGCCCCAGCCCCGTGCCCCGACGAGCAGCTGCGAGGAGAGCTGGGAGTCCATGCCCAGCCTGCCTTTGGGGCAGGTTTGCTGCCATAGGCATCGCCTCACCACCCCGCACTGGGGAAGTTTTGCCCGTGAGCAGGGGCTCGAGGCAGGGGCTCAACCTTCTCCACGGGGCACAAAAAAAAGCAGTTTCATTTGCTTTTTAACACAAGGCAGGGGGATGGGTAGCTTTTGGGGAACCCAACTGTCTCAAAATTCCACCTCTTCCCGTTGCTTTGCACGTGCAACCCTTTTGCAGGGCAGGCCATAAGGGACTTCTCTTCAGAGCTTCAGCTTTTCCCTAGGAGCAGAGCCGCTGTCCCAGCACTGCAAACCCAGCAGCCTCCTCCCCACCAAGCACCCAAACACTCCAACTCTGCCTTTATGGCACTTAGCACGTGCCTCCCGGAAGGGTTTCACAGTACACAGCAGCTCCGGAGCAGCAGATGGAAGGCTCGCTGCGATAGCGCCTCAGGCTCCCTCTGCACACGGCAGAGAACCCGTTTATATTTGGTTAGGAAATGCATTTGTTTAGGAAGTCCCTCAGCCCTCAAAACCGTGTTTTACCTCTGCATCCCGGCTCCCAGGTGTAGCAACCCACCCTGGACCCAACGTGAAAGAAGCCCCCTCGCCCCTGGCAGCCCTGCTCCAGGGCACAAGAGCCCTGACTTCCAGAGGGCTGGCAAAGCAAGCTGGGGGAAAAAACCCTCTGTTTGCACAGAGCTCCTGCAGTCAGCAGTTTGGTTTCCTCATCACCTTTAACGTTGCCCCTCTGTGAGAGTGGTTTTGTACAATCCAGTATTAAAACATTTACAAACAACCTTTCCTGCAGAATAAAGCTTATTCGATTTCACTTTCAAATGGACAAATAACTAATTGTTCACTGGAATGCTCTGCCTGGGGAGGTGGTGGAGTCACCATCCCTGGAGGTGTTCAAAGAGAATTTGGATGAGGCATGGTGTAACTGACAAGTAGGAGGAGTAGGTGTAGGTAGTCGGTGTAGGTGTTGGGCCATAGGTTGGACTCGATGATCTCAAAGGTCTCTTCCAACCTTACAATACCGTGATACTGTGTGAACTGACAGTTCAGCCACAGCTGACAGTGACACCGCTCAATCCGAAGCCTCGCGTGGGCAGAGTAACCTACCTGGAGCCTTTCTCAGAAGCTTTAGTTGTGACTGGTTTCCAGTTTAGGTTAACTGGGTTTTGTAAATGGAGACCTCCTGCCGTCCCAGTGCAACCTAACCTTAGGGCTCCAAGGTTTCACACATGAGGAATCCTTGACTGAGGCCACTAACCAGTTATTTCAATTTAATGGGGATAAAAATAGCTAACGGAAAGTTCCTGACTTTTAGGTGAGGCATCTGCCCATCTCTGTCTACCTAGACACTGGGGATCCTCCAGGTATTTTCCAGCTGGGAAAACACAGCCCTGGAGTTCACATTTCCAAACGGATTCTGGTAATCCAGTTGCTGACAGCTGGTGTTTTTACAGTCCCTTTCTTACACCAAAATGTAATTGGATGTGACTCTCAACATCTGGAACATGAAAGATACTTGTGTTATTGGAATATTTGGTTCTTTGATTATATCCACACTGATGTCGTTTTTATTCAACCAATATCACACATCTCATAAAATGCCATTCTTAATTTTTTCCAGGTTTGGAAAGACCCTCTTTTATCTTCTGAAACAATAAAGCCAAGAAAAGGTTAAAAAGAAAAAAAGGAGGAGTCTCTCTGAGATGACAGCTTGTAAGCGCGCGAATAAAAGCAAGGGCAGCAGGCTATCTTCCATGTTTCTCACGATGGAAATATTATGTTTGATCTCATACATAGAGCATCCCCATCCCTTTGTGAGTTGAAATGACGGATTATTGAAGAGACACTGAATAAGCCTGAACTGATTGACTCCATTTTTCACCTCCGGCCATGCAAAGCGCTCGTATTTGATGCAGTGTTGCCAATGTTCAGTAATTGAACATCCAACTAAACCAAATTACCCTCAAAATCCTGCATGAGTCCTTGCTACCAATTTCCTACTTCATTCAAAGTTCCAATGCAAAAGACTGATGGTTTGTATCTGAATTCTATGTACCCTGCTGGTTTAGCATCCTAAACATAACTAACATTGATCACAAGGACAGAATTAACCTACCTTGGAGTTAGCAGAATTCCCTGGAAAATCTCATTAACTCTTTAAGATTACCTAGCATGTACCCACATCTTGTACTAGCAAGTCTGATGTGAACCACTTCCTTGAAAATTGTTTATTTCACATGGTTTAATGTGATTAAGGATAATCCTACACCTGTTGTTATATAAAAGAATAAATCACTGTGACATGTGCTTGCTACAATTTTAAGACATTTCACAGGATATTTTTACTATCAATGACAGAGCTTTTTTTTGGGGAGAGTTGTTTAAACTGAGGCGTTGGTTGAAGTATTTCGAATATGAAGACTTTTATTAAAGAAGTCCCAGTTCATCTTTGCTCTTGCAGTCACAACCATTAAGATCAAGTGTGACCAGCAGGTTGAGGAAGGGGGTTCTACCCCTCCAGTCTGCTCTCGTGAGACCTCACCTGCAGCCCTGTGTTCAGTTCTGGAGTCCTCAGCACAGGAAGGACATGACTCCAAGACAGTGTGTCCAGAAGAGGCCACAGAGATGATCCAAGGGCTGGAGCCCCTCCCATATGGGGACGGGCTGAGAGGGTCGGGGTTCTTCAGCCTGGAAAAAACGTGGCTCCAGGGAGATCTTTTAGCAGCCTTCCAGTAGTTACAGTGGGCGCACAGGAAAGCTGGAGAGGGGCTCC
Source organism: Geococcyx californianus (assembly GCA_013389885.1). Classification (NCBI taxonomy): domain Eukaryota; kingdom Metazoa; phylum Chordata; class Aves; order Cuculiformes; family Neomorphidae; genus Geococcyx; species Geococcyx californianus. The sequence continues at coordinate 11,813 of VWPV01026920.1, forward strand.
TTATCAGGGAGTGCAGGGACAAGGCAGAGTTAACGGTTTTAAGCTGGAAGAGAGACTGAGAGGAGATCTTAGGAAGAAATGAAGAAATGTTTCACTGTGAGGGTAGGGAGGCCCTGGTCCAGGGTGCCCAGAGCAGTGGTGGCTGCCCCATCCCTGGAGGTGTTCAAGGCCAGGTTGGATGGGGCTTGGAGTCCTCGGATCCCGTGGGAGGTGTCTCTGTCCATGGCAGGGAGTTGGAACTGGGTGATCATTTAGGTCTTGTTTCATGATGCTATGATCTTTGGATTAAACTGCAGGAGAAAACATAGCTCTGCTCGGCCTAACAACTACCAAACGATCAACGAGTGCCATAGACTGGATTTTCCAACCAAAAAGGACCTGGGGGGGGGGGTACAGTGGATGCCAGGCTCAACATGAGTCACGTATTCCCTCACTGTAAAGGGGCAAAGCACAAACTAGGGCCACAGCCAGCTCCCTCCTACTTAATCATCCCTTCTCACCCAAGCTCACTGCTTTGCACGTTTTCCCCTGCACAATGAGCAGCAGGGTCACACCTGCTGCTGCTGCTGCCAGCTGGCCATGTGCTGACAGGGCCCTAGGGAAAAGTTCTGGATGTAGGCAGGAGCCCTTGGACTACGCACACAGCCCCTCTGCCTCCTTCCCCAGGTGGAACAAACCTGAGCCAGTATGAAGCACGCTGTGACCTGCACTCTTGAATGGAGAGGACCAATCTTCATCACATCCTTGTTACTGACTCAGTGGGGACCAACTCCAACACGAGACCTTTAATCTGATGGGAAGGGACCAGAGATCAAGCCATACAAGAAGCGCTGAGGGAATTAGGGATGTTTAACCTGGACAAGGCTGAGAGGAGACCTTGTTGCTGTCTACAACTGCCTGAAAGGAGGGTGTAGTGAGGTGGGGGCTGGGCTCTTCTCACAAGTGACAGCAATGGGATGAGAGGGAACTGCCACAAGTTGCACCAGAGTCAAATTAAACATTAGGAAGGATTTCTTTACTGAAAGGGTTCTCAGGCACTGGAACAGCTGCCCAGGGAGGTGGTGGAGTCACCATCCCTGGAGGTGCTTAAGAGACAGGCAGGTGAGTTTCTCAGGGACATGGTTTAGTAAGGGGACAGGCAGGGTTGGACTCAATCTCAGAAGTCTTTTCCAGGCCAATGATTCTAAGATTCTGGTTACGGAACTACAGAAGACCCTCCCAGCCAAACAGAAACAACAAATCAACTGACTGCTTGGAGTGCTCCTCTGGTCCACAGCTGACCAAGTAACAGAACAGCAGACCCCCCCACTTCCTAAAACTTCTGAAATTCAGTTTTGGGGTGTGCACAGACTGACTCTTTTTGAAAGCACTTTGCAGAGGTTCCATGATTGGCTCAAAAGGGGCAAAAGCTCTAAAATCAGCAACAGAACTTTCTCTATTTTGGAAATATTAATAGAAGGAAAACCCCAAATGTTTATTGGCAGTCATAACCACAAATATCAGATTCTAAGCACAACTAAGTTGTTTGTCTCTCTGGCCTTATCAGAGAATAAAGCATGAGAATTTAATCAGCAATAAAAGATAACAAAACCAACAAGTAACTCAACAAAACAATTGAAAGCTTTTATTGTGATACCTCAAGTAGATACAATATAGTGAAACAACAAATGATGTACAGTATTGCTAGGACAAAACAGCAACACAGCCATGTCACCTGTAAAAGAAAGCACTGTAAAGAGATTAAGAAACAATGAGGCACAACTCATCTGCCATTTACGACTCATGCTTTAGGCCTTAAATCATTTGTAACAGTCCTTGTAAAAGAAACCTCTGAAGAGTCTCTTCCTTTTGCAGTAAGTGTTCATACCGCTGGTTGGCTTAACATGAGTCTCAATGAAGTGTCCAAAAGGTTTAACAATAAATTGACAGCTTCTTCCACTCACCACCATTATCAACAAATGGAGATGTTCCAAATTTGGTCTGTGAGACTGTAGGTCACTGCTGTTGCAATCTGACTGCTGAGATGAGCATGCAGAAAAAGCTCTACAAGCATTACTTGGAGGGAAGTGTAGAATCCACCAAAAATGGTATGCAGTGTTCATGACCTCCCGTGCTAGCTTGATGCACCGGTAAGAAACACATATGACCACTCAGTTATGGGCACAGTGATGATTTTGTCAGAACCTCTAAGACAAATTTTAATTCAAAGAAATTTCATAAACTGTATTCCCCCCTCCTCTCCCCAGACTGCAAAAGATGTGGGCATGCAGGGCCCACCACCAGCTCAGCCATCATACTGGGTCTTGCCACCAGGAAACGAAGATGGAATTCCAACAAGCTTCATCACTACAGTTGGTCATTGCATGGGTTACAACAAATGAGGGAAACTCATTGTGGTCCTTTTTTACTGACTGATAAAAAGTGAGATTGACTGCTAAAAGCAAGAGTAGTTAAATTGAGGAGTCATCGATCCCTCACCAAATTCTGCAGCTTATTTCACAGCAAGTTTGCAACTTAACAGAATTTTTATAGATGGCAGCATAGCCTTCTATTACTCAAAGTAGAGTGACCAAAGAATAACACCAGTGTTTGGAGGCAGACTCAGTACTGGAACACCATTGTTACAGCTATTATTTTGGACCTAGATAGAAAATGTGTGGTCAGATTACTAAAGTCACATCAAATAATGATTAATTACTTTAGGACAGGTGTGGCTTTAGAGGTTCAGAGGAAAAAAACCCACCTTTCAATACATGTACATTTTTGCTAGCAAATTCCTATGCATCCCAATGAACATTTCTTCTAAGCCAGCTCATAGTCAGTTCATTTGGTCCAAGAAAGAGCCAGCAAGAAACAAAAGGTTCACAAAAGCTTTTTGTTACAGTTTATAAAAAAACAAAATACAAAATAAATGTTAAGACCAACAAAAATAACCATTACAAGTAACAAAAGTGCTCAAGTTGGAGGGGAAGTAAACTTGCCCAGAGCAAACACATACAAACTTTAAATATAATCTTCAATATATTACAAAAATTGGTTAGAGGGAAAATGCTTTAGTAAAACTTTTCAAGTAAGTTTTTTTTCTTTCAAATGACTGCTGGAGGGTTCAGTGACCAGACTGACCTCTTCACATCAGCCAGCAATCATTGCTATCTGGATTCTACTTTCACCAAAACCAATAACAAGAACTCTCAACATCTTTACAAGGGGAGAAAATCATTGATGCTGCCAAGCGACACGGGAAGAAAATTCACTTATTCCCTCAGTAGAATGAGCCTCCAGAACTGTTACACGGCAGCATGGAATAACAATTCTCTACTAGTTCTACTCTTTGCTCCTTCTAAGCATCAACTCTTAAAAGACCAAAAGAATATTGCTTTGTTTGGTTCTCTTAAAAGCCATAAACATTACATACAGTTCATTAACTCTTCATGCCAGTAGTCTGAAGCTCTATGTGCTAAGCACTTGATGAAGTCCCAACCTTTGGCATCAAAGTTAATTAAGGTTTTGGTGAAAATGTCCAGTTTGAAATATAAATAATGCACTGAAGAAAGAGGTTGAATTTCTAAGTAAGAATCAGACTATTACAGACAGCGTTAATTTATAGCCAAACCCCTAATTTTAGAGAGAAAAATATTTAATACTTGATATATTTTCTTTCATTTCAATTCTCTACTGAAAAGCAGCCATTACTTTTGTCTTCAGTCCAGTGTGCTGCTTCAACAGGTAGCTGGGAAATAAAAGCCCAAAGATACACAAACATCACATAAGCCTGTTCACAAATATCAACATTGCAACTGGACTTTGAAGCCAACACAAGTTTTTTGCTGACACAAGTTTTAGTGCCTTCCTTGTTGGCAACATACATTACAATGGAGGAAAACAAAATCCCAAGAATTCCAGGTTAAAAAGATCAAGAGACAGGCAACAGCAAAGCTCATCCTGCATCAATGGCATTGTTAGAAAGGAGACTTTGAAGACTGAAGCTTCAAACGTGAAGTAGTAACGTGTAAGCCACAAAATCCAGATGGAACACAACTGTACCACCTCAGGTCTCTGGACTGAAAACCAACAGCTATAACTTCTTCTCTATAATTTCTTCTCTAATTCTTATATTTTTAATTCCTAGGCATAGATCACATCTGAATGCAGTTTATCCAGCCTGCATTACAGAGAACGCGTACACATGGGTGAACTCTTCTCTCTTCCTCTCCACAAAGACACTGGAAAGCTGGTTTAAAGATTTGTATTGCCCCTACCCATTGGCATAATTTTTCATATATGACAAAATTTCTAAAGTGCAGCAAAGTTCAGAAAGCCTATCAGATTCCCAAAAACGTAACAGCAGCAACAGCACCCAGGCCTCACTTTGCAGGTGCCATATTAGAATTGTTATTGAGAGAAAATGATTTTGTATTGCAAGGCTTCTGTATTGTTCAGTTCTAGTACTGATGTAGTGTTAAAGGGGTTTTTTTTTCCAAACATTTTGTCCTCAAGCATTAAAAGGATTAAAATACAAAAAGTCTTCAGAGAGTGTTTAATTTGAAAATAAAAGTCAGCAAATTCACGTGGAGCGTTTCTTTCACAGTTGCTCAGAATTGGCATGCACAGACTGACAGCTAATATTGCGCATACTTGACAGAATTTTCTCTCATTAACTCATTCCATTTAAGAAACAACATTGAGAACAAAAGAGAAGGGGAGTTCCATATAAATGTTTATTATAAAAAGGTACTTGGGGATGATTTAGCCAGCAAACCAAGAAACCCTTTCCCCACCCCCAAGTTTTAAAAACTATCTTGTTATTTTATGAAAAACTGAGTCACGCTTCCCTTCCCTCGTATCACCCCTCCAGGTACTATACTAATTTTCATGTCATAGGCTCTGGCCATTTCTCACAAAAATAAATATTTTTGTTCAAATGTGGAAGCAGAACACTTCAACAAGTTTCCTTAATATCAACCTCTTTGTCCAGTGCATTAGGACTATAGAGTTACATGGAACCAGCCATAAAACTTTACAGATGCACAAGTCCCTGTTACTGGCAAAGGTACAGTACCAAAACTTTCAAGACTTTTTTTTAATACACCAATGATTTTTTTTCCCAAAATAGAAAATGCATATATTTTTCTGCCTTTTTAATCTTGTAGGCTATAGTTTTATAAATTTTTCATCCAGCAAACTCCTTAGGGAATATGTTGGTCTTAAATGAACATATTCTATAGCATTATTGATTTAAAATCCTTCTAAAGGTATTTAATTAAGATACCAAACTTCTAGCATAACCTTTCCTAACAACTTGAGACCTGCTAACTTCAGTCAGTGCAATTGAAATTTTTTTTATTTATTTTTTTTTTAAAGTGAGCACTGTACCTTTAACCAATTCACCTACAAGATGTACATAGGTTGCGGTACACTCAAATTTTAAAAAGAAATTAAGAACTACAATACTGCATCCTCTTCACTGCCAAACACATCAGAAATTGCTACATATAAAAAAAGCACCCCGTCCCATACATTCTTTCAGACTGCTCAGATACAGAACTTCTACAGGACTGGAGTGTAGGTGTTTAGGCAAGAAGCATGCACAGCAGAAGGTAGCGTTAAAGGCAAAGGTCAGAGAGAGATGCTAACCAGTAAAATCCATTTTCAATTAGTGAACTGTTTCTCTAGTTTGAGAGAGTTTAGAAAAAGGTCATCCAAAATGTTCCAAAACAACTGTTCACACAATAATACACGTACAAAAAGAGGGAACTTACACAAGGAGAAAAGGCAAACATGGCCTGAAATAGCCACTTACACTACACTACTCATTTGTGAGGTTTCAGAGTTCAGTGATATTCTCAGGGCCACTCTAGCCAAGCTCCTTTATTTTGCGTTAGTCTTTGTAAAGCATGTTCCACAGAGTATTGTCCAAACAGAAGGAGAAAGGTTAGGATTCACTCCCAGCCATTATCTTTTATCATGTGGGCAAGTTCAATGATAAATTTTCCTTCTTTGTATTTCTGACTGCTCTCAAAAGCATGTTCCTGGAAAGAAGAAAAACCAAGACACCGACTTAAGCTGGGGAAATTCAACACTTTAAACATCAAACTCACATTATAAATACAAACCAGAAGACATTCCAGTTAACATCCTGCATCGCTTACAAGGGTGGGAGGAAAGGGAGGGTGAAGAGGGCTGAGAATGTAAGAGTCAACTTCTCATAAGCAGAATTGGCAGATCCACTGCACAACAGACCTGGCTTAGGGAATTTTAACACTTTAAGTGAAGGTTGAGAAGCAGCCTGTTATGTATGTTCAGGTTCCTTACTCCCAGAAGCAATGAAAAGCAGGAATGGGAACCAAACATGAACCAAATCTTGCAACCCAAGAAATTAAAGACCCACTTCAACAATTCCTTCCATTCAGTTCAGTTTATGTGGTTGGCAACCTTGCAATAAGGTATTAGAGAAGTATTAAATAGCTGTAACAGCACCTATAGCTCACACTTGTTTTACAGCCCAGAATAAAGTTATCTACTACTGTATTCCAGCAGATGTAAGGAAGCAAAACTGTATTAGTCTGATATATACAGAAGCACTAGAGCTGAACTATCAGCACAGGTGCTATGCGATGGCCTACTCAAATATCTGTGCTTCAAAATAAAAACATTTAGTGAAGACTTAAGTATATTGCTTACGTATTTCCATCCAAGAGTGGTTTTACAGTTTTCACAATAGATATCTGCTACAGCATGTAAACCTGTCAGAAGAACCCTCTCCTCTGCTGGACCACAGCCCACATTTACCCTGGAAAAAAAAATACAAATGAGAAATTACATTAACTGCATGAGAGACTCTTACCTGCTACCTAACTTTTCTCCAGAAGACAAAAAACGGTTTTTTTTTAAAAAAAAAGCACCTAATTTATTCAGTACTGTAAAAGCAACTCCCTCTGTTACACTGAGCAAAAAGATGGGAAGAAAAAAGAGAGGGTGGTGGTTTGGTTTTCAAGTGGTCAGTCCAAGCAGCACCTACTGGTGATGCCCACTCAATGACAAGCTGAACAGTTAAGCTTTCAGAGAACAGAACACCAAGCAGTAACTGGACACCTCTTCACTTTCAGGCTTTTCTTCAGAAACAAATCCGAGACCTCTATAATGACAGTCTGTACCAATAAATCAGCACCAACAGCTGAATTTAGAACCAACTCCAAAACAGCAGCAAGGAAAAAGCCTCATAAGTATTTCTTTACTACAGCTCAGCAGACTAAGCCAGGAGGAACAAACAGCAACATCAAAACAAAACAGCTCATTAAGTCCTGCATCAAGCTAGTTTTTCACAAGTAACAATCTATGCAGAAAACAAGACTAAACCAAGTTTTTAGATGTGTTATACAAGAACAAAATTCTATTTTTGCTGTTGTAGTACCAGATTCTTAATACTACAATTATAAAAGTCCCAAGTCACCACTAAAAAAACACATATAAAAATAATTTCAAGGATCTGCAATCAAATCCTTTACAGTTATAGTTCCACTACCCTGGTCTAAAATAGACTAAACACTCAACGGCTCTTCCAAAATGCTGCAACACAAAAAACTGCTGAAAAAAAGACAAAAATGCAATCTTGCATATTAGAAACTTGAAATACATCCATTAACAAATCTAAAGAGCTTTGTTGTCACGGGTAGGACATGCTTAAAACTGCAAATATTAGGCTTGATAAGATCACAGAGACCTTTTGCCTGTAGGCACATTTGCAATATTCAAGGTCATTTAAGATGTACCAAGCTTACTGAAACATTAACCTGTAAATGTATTTAACTATCACACTGGAAAATTCTTCTTTAGACTGCAGTAGAGCTGTCTAAAGCAAATTTATAGTCACACAACATATTCTGGCTTCTGGAATATCTCAGAATGGCAAGTCTCACTCAAGACAGTCACCACTGCATACAGAAACAGAACTTCACATTACTTCCCTGCCCTAAGCTTTCAGCTATTAGCAGAATTACTTAAAATGTTAAACTAATATGTGCAAAGGGATACTTATAAATAGGCTCAGTAACTCTTTAATTTGGTAGGTAAAGCCAATGATAAGAAGAACAGGGCAAAGTTCAACAACATTATTGTGACTGTTTTCTACTTATAAGGCATAAAAAACCCAAGTGTTCCACTCTAGGCACTGTGCATCACCATAACACTTACACAGAATTGAAGAGGTAGGCTCGTCCCTGGCTTCCCTGGAAGGACTGCAAAAAAAGAAAAAAAAAATTGCACTTGTTAAAAACTACAAAAATTGCTACCAGAAGGGTGTGTTAGGAAGCATTTATCTATAATACAGACATTACTTCAGATTAATTACTTTATACTGATTTTTTAGAGGAAAGCTTTGTCAAATATTTCACCCAGATTAGACTTTTTAACAATGATTAAGTATTACTTTTCAAAATAATACACCCATAATGCAAACAAAATGCTTTTCCTACCCCTCTGCAACATATCAATTCTCATTTCCTAAACATCCTTTATGCTAATTAAAATAATCTGCTTTTAACTCAAAGAGAATTATTTCCATCTCCTCTGTCTTCTCCTGCTGCACACAGATGATGACTTATATCAAATGATGTGATGAAATTGAAATAAGACCAGTGAAATTACAGACCAAGCATAAACCCAGCATACTGTTCAGAAAATGCATCTGATCAGTTTTATAAGCTTGCCTCTATTTCAATAAAACACTCCTTATCACCAAATGCCCAAGCACAGCCATGCGCTTTCAAAGCTCTCGCCTTGCTGATTATGGACAAAAGCAGCCTGTTAACTTTCTCAGCTGGATCTAAATTAACATTTTGCTTCAGAGCAGCAGCACAGCTTAGAAGTAAAACCCTGATCAACCACATGTCCAAGGGGTTGGTTTGGCTGGCAGAGCCATTTCAGTCCCCCTGAACTGCATCTGCACCCCCCCTGTGCCCAGCCAAAGCAGCAGCTCCTCTGCCACGCGCTCTGCAAACGCTCATGAAGACATCCTGGCAAAACTCGTGAGTAGACTGGATCCAGCCAAAGGCAAAGCATGCAAAAAGTATGTAAGACATCACTGCTCTCATCTGTTGATTGGTTCCTTCTGTACTGAATACCTTGATAATTCAGACATAGCTATTATTTCCCATTTAAACAGGATCACACCCAAATGCAGATTCTTCTCTTCCATACTGAATTCCATTTAAAAAAAAAAATCCCTAACATGTCTTAATTTCCCCAGAAAATGTACAATTTTACCCATGATGAGAAAGTACAATTGTTTAAGAATCCTTGCAGTTCTAGTACTGATCAAAGATCAACTTTTCTGAAACCTATATTAGATTAATACAGAAGCTTTCTAGAAGGAAAATTCTCACCTTGAACATCACAGACCCCACAGGGTTGGATCCTCTGAGATTAGAAGGACATTTCTACAATGGATTCTTCTTCTGACATGCATTTTAGTTACATAATTACAAGTCACTTGACACCAAAATAGATATTTTGCCAGTCTGACAATTAGCAACACAGCACCAGTGACTCTCACAGCTTAACTACTTACTCAGAACAGTCTGCAGGAGAGATGTAAAAGCAAGATGTATATAAACAAACATTAACCAGATTGCATACTGCAACAAAGACTGTCAAAAGAAATCCTTGACTCTGAACTACCCTAAGCAGCAGTGGTGGCACGAGACTCAAAAGCTCATCTTAGGATACAAAGTTGTTCGCAACATTAATATTTTAGTATTATTTTAGCAACCATTTAGGAGAATTATTAAATGGAGATTTTTATTGGCAATGTATTTCTTCATCTGTAGCAAAGACAAAAGGAAAGGCACTCTCTCCATTAGCCAGAACTGCAAGTCTTATTTTTCAGAAGGCAAATAAAAAAACCACAGGCTGTGCAGCACAGGGAAAGCCAGAACTTCAGCTAGGACCGTCCTGGGGAGGAGACTCAAACACACCTCACAAAGCAGGCAGAACAGCACAGAACCTGCAGTCTGTAGCTTCCACAGCATCCATCAGTCCTGGGCTCAAAATTAGAGCCAGTCTCACAAGCAGTAAGAAACAGAACGCTCACTGAGGATAAACCCCACAACTATCCACTCTCAAACACTGCTCCCTAACAAACGAGCCACTAACCCGAGGCAACTGCACATCAGCTTAGGGAACTGCAGTCACACAAGCTCAAAACTTAAGAAAAAGCAGAGGAAACGCTTTAAAGGTCCTCTTATTCAATAAGAAGTAAACTTCAACTAGAAGTTCTTGTTCCACATACCCAAAATTAAAGGAAAAGAACTTTCAAAGCCATGATACCTTTTTTTGTTAAGCTACTGTAAAAATTCTTGCATTAAAAAAAATTGCAGCTGTTTCTCCTTGCTTTAGAAGCTTCATGCTGTGAATTATAATTCACAAATCCTTTTTCAAACTGCACCAATAAATACTCTCTCCTATTGAATTAATCACATGCTAGTTTCTCCATTTACATGTAATTACATATGCCAATTGCATACAAATTAACGTGGGTTTTTTTGACTGGTCCTACCCAATCACTTTTTAAACTACTTATACGCCACACTTGACATTCCCCAGCTAGCTGGGAAAGAAAGACTCCAGAACAAAGTCAACCCTCAGGAGACCTTTTGAACTACATTATGCAATTATTTCTGCCAAGTTTATGTTTAGTCTTGACTTAAAACCACCTAATAAAAGCCCTCCTTTGACCCTGCATTTCTCAAAATCAAGCAGAGGGCAGTAACAGGATGCCAGGAATAGCAGAAAAAGCAGCTCTTGCCCTCTCTTTTTTCATAAGCTGAAAAGAGGCTGTAGCCAAATGAAATACAAACACAGGTTGGAAAGTACTGCTTTAGCAGTTCTTTTTTTCCCCCCAATGTATTTTTAAAGATAACTTTTCTTGCACCCTTTGCTTTGTTACCCTAAACATGCTGTACTACCCTTCCGCACAGCCATCTTCATTGCCTTCTACTTTTCAGGATTATCACAGTATCACAGT
>VWPV01026923.1:0-59079 GCA_013389885.1 Geococcyx californianus
GACCCCATGCCAGAGCAGGTGGGAATGAAGGAAGCTGCAGTCTGTGCAGGACCCCATATAGGAGCAGGCTCCTGGCAGAAGGTGCATCGCATGAAGAAGCAGGTTTCCAGAGGAGCCACACTGGAGCAGTTCTTGAAGGTCTGCAGCCTGTGGGAAGGAGCCACATTGGAGAAATAAGAGTAAGACTGCTGAGGAACTGACCTCAACTCCCATTCTTCATCCCTTTGTTCCTTTCTAGAGTAGAATGTAGAAGAGTGATAAGTGACATTGAGCTTGGGAAGGAGTGACTGGGAAGAAGGTGGTTTTAGTTTTGGTTTTATTCCTCATTCTCCTGCTCTATTATTATCAATAAAGTCAATTAATTTCCACAAGTGGAGTCCGTTTTGCCTGTGATTGGTGTTTTTAAATGATACCCTTTCCTTATCTCAACCCTTGATGTTTTCCATTATATTTTCTCCCCCTGTCTTGGTGAGGAAAGGAGTGAGTGAGCTGGTGTTGGCCTCTGGCAGGCAGCTAAGGTTAACTCACCACAACTGAGAAGCATCATGGTCTGATTATAATGAATGAGATTTCTGGAGACTACCAACCTTGTGGTTGTTTTAAAATTAAGATCTGATGAGTGCAAAGTGTCTGAAAACTGAGTGAGAAAGCTCAATTTAACTTGAGAATTGTTACTACAATTTGTAGATGGAAAAGGAGTTTCCAAAATGGTTTGGGAGCTCAGACATTCTTATTGCTTTCAGGGGAATAACTAAATATTGCAAATTCCATGACTACTTATTCAATTTTCAGTGTTTAACTGTGGGACCTTTGCACGTCTGTGGCACTCGCTAGGTGGCTTTTAATTGGGAAGGAAAGCTTACAGATATCTGTCATTCAGTTAAGAGGTTATAAGAGCAGCAGGTGTAAGCATACCACATCTCCGAATGAAGGAGTACATTTTGATGGCTGAGATTCCTCGACTTTAGACTCGATGATCTCAGAGGTCTCTTCCAGCCTTATGATTCTATGATTCTAATTTCGCATGCTTGTCATTCCTGTTTTTAAAATGTGAGCTTTATGTGTTTCACAGTATGATTGTCTATATTTTGGGATTTGAATGATTTCTTTACACTACAAGATGAGTAATTTGAGTTAATTCAACAAGAACTGTGCAGGCATTCTCAGGGTTTCTCCTCAGCATGGAGAAGGAGGCCGTCCCAAACACTAGCCCTGTGACCAGAGCAGCACCCATGGCTGCACAGTAAGGAACAGCAGAGCCATGACTTGTTTGGCAGGAGGTTACTCTTGAGCACTACCAAAGCTGGCTGCTGGGGCTGGTATTTAATCTACATGGGCTTTATTTTTTGTTTCTTCCACCCCATTGCTTTCTCTGGCTGTTCGGTCAGCCTTCATGCACCTGTTAGCCCCCAGATAATAGCCTCTGGACAAAAAACATTACAGGAGTTCCCAGAGCCTCTGTCAGCTGCCTCAGTATTGGTTGGCTGGTGCCTGGACTGTTTTTTTCTGGAATGTGGGTTGGACTATCTTTATCTCCTTCAAGGCTTCCTGCACAGGGTCAATGTGGACTGGGGAGAGGAGCGGGTTGGCATGGGATGAGATGGCATGGGCAGTGAAGGGCTCTGGCCAGCTGGGGCAAGTAGTGTAGGGGTCTGGCTTGCCAGCCCTGGCAAGTTGTGTAGGGCTCTGTGTGGCTGGCTGAGACAAGTGATGTAGGGCTCTAGTTGGCTGGCCAGGGAAGTAGTGTAGGGCTCTGGTTAGCTAGCCAGGGCAAGTGGTGTAGGCCTCTGTCTGTCCAGATCAGGCAAGTGTTGGCGGTCTCTGGCTAGATGGCAAGGGACAAGTGGTGGAGGACAGTTTTATTGATTCACCTTTGTGAATCTGATCAGTGAATAAAGGGCTCTAACAGATAAACACTGGTCCTCTCAACCTCGTGAAACCGCTCAGTGAAAGTCCTTCTTTGTACACAGGCAAATTGACTCTCAGACCTAAAAGCCCCTCTTTGGATGCTGAAAGGCAAGTTGACTCTGACAGGAGACCTTCCTTTTTCTTAGCCTCACATCAGACCTTTTACCCTATTAAGGGGACACTGAGAGGCACAAATGGAGTAGGGTTCTGCCTAGCCATCTGGGGGCTACGGGCCTCTGGCTGGCCAGCAGTGGTCCAAGAGGTCTCTGAGTAGGCTTTCACTGAGCTGCTGGGGAAGTAGTGCTCTGACTGGTTGGCTAGAAACCGAGAAGGCTCTGCGTAGATTCTGTCTGGCCATCTTCAATCCAGAAGAGCTCTAAGTAGGCTCTGACTGGACAGATGTGGTCCATGAGGACTCTGAGTAAGGTCTTACTGGCTAGCTGGGGTCCAGCAGTCTCTCAATAGACCCTTGCTGGCCGGATGTAGTCCAAGATGGCCCTGAGTAGGCTCTGGCTTGCCAGCCAAGAGAAGTAAGGCTCTGGCTGACTGGCTTTTGAAGTTGGGCTCTTGCTGGCCAGGTGGTTCGCTTGCTGATCAAAGGCCAAGAGTGCTCTGAAAAGGCTCTTACTTGCCAGCTGGACTCCAACACGCCTCTCAGTAGGCTCTGGCTCACAGTTCCAGGGGGCTGTAATTATGCTCTGGCTGGCTAGCTGAGGTACAAGAGTTCTTTGCATAGGCTCTTACAGGCTGCCTGTTGTATAAGATGGCTCTGAGTGGGCTCTGGCCTGCCAGCAGGAGAAGTAGGGCTCTGGCTGGCTGGCTGAGGTTCACAAGGGCTCTGAGTAGGCTGTAGCTGGCTAGCTAGGGAGGTATGACTGGCCAGCTAACTGGAGTCCAAGAGGACTCTGAGTGGCCTCTGACTGGTCAGCCAAGGTCCATGCGGGCTCTGAGGTTGGCTTTGGTTTGCCAGCTAAGGAATTAGGGCTCTGGCTGACTGGCTGGAGTCCAAGAGTGCAGTAAGTAGGCTATTGTTTTCTGGCTAGGGAGGTAGGATTTTGGCTTGTTGGCTAGAAATCCAAGCAACACTAAAAAGATCTTACCTGTATTATCTTCATTTAGGATTTATAAAAAATAGGAATTCAAAATAGAATACAACTAAGTCAACACCAAATTTTCAGTATTAAAAGGAGAAATTACAAGGAGTGTTAAAAGGCACATCAATTAGACATTAAGACTCACCATTTTACTCTTAAAAAATAACACATAGATACACTAATTTTACCAACTTACAGATGCTACTGGTTAAATCCAGAGACAGTCCAGGATGCACTGTGTAAAAGGCTCTCTTTCTCTGTGAGTGAACGCAAGTGGTCTGCTGTAACTCAGAATATAAAAATGTGAGCACTCACAGAAAAGAACTTGTTAAGTGGCTTATGTTTCACTGCAAAATTTTACTAAGCATTTGGAGGAGACTGTGATATTTGTTTTCTTTCTTCTCTCATGTAATTTAATTTAAAAGGTATTAGCCAAAGGGTAATATTTTACAATTGTAATATTAAGAAAGGTTGACTGTCTTTTGAACCCTTTGCATTTCTGTAAACTATTTATTAAATACTGGTTAACTAAGCAAGAATTTAAGTATAGGTGTCTAGATACTGGATCATGCTTAAACTTACTAAAACAACATGCTCAGAATTAAAAAGAAAGTTATTTTCTTAAAATACCAATAGGAGAAAAACATGCATTCTTCATATTGATTTACTGAAAATGATACAAAATATTAAATGCTTTTTTCATGCTTCAAAGTGTAGATTTCCCTCAAATAGAAAGGAAAAATGTATTCATGCTACATATACAAAGGAAAACAAATAAAATCAAGCATGCAATTTCAAACAAAGTATTTGCTTTCAAATATTTTTTTTCTTTTTGTGATCATTTCTAGTTTTTATTATTCCAGTTGAACGATCCTATCCTAGCCTATCCTATCCATATGCAAAATATTGGAGGTTTTTACAAGTCTACACAAAATCTCCTGATTGCAAATCTCTCGTAAAAAGTATTTTTAATATTAGTATATTGCTGTTAGAGCTTTCTATTATCACAGAGTATCACAGTATCGTAAGGTTGGAAGAGACCTTTGAGATCATCGAGTCCAATCTATGGCCCAACACCTACATCTACTACCTACACCTACTCCTATTTGTCAGTTACACCATGTCACTAAGTGCCTCATNGGATTTTCAATTGTAAAATTAAAGCTATTGGTGGTCAGGCCATTATCTAATGATTTTGGAGAGCTCTAGGAGTGTAATATATGTAAATATGCTACAAGGTGTCAGACTACTTTTGTGACATCAGCAAACAGTTACTGAATCTGTAATCTCTGTAAGGATGATACAATCAAACTTTCAGGAAGAATGTCATTAAGAGTTTTGGATAATCATCCAAAATTTACTTGGTGCATCCAAATAAGGAAACTCTGGTTTTGAAAAGATTTCTAAATCAAAACCCACTTTTCCTGGGTTTTCCTTTTATTCATGAATTGAACGGACTTACATTTGATCTCAGGTTGCCAACTTAGCTTCTGTATCCTCTTTCCACAAAAGGATATTGGATTTTGACATTCAGTTCTACCCAGCCTCCCCTTCCCTACCTGGCTGCGTGGCATCTGGCACTAAATTGTGAAGTGTTTATTGATTTTGTCGCTTAGTGCTAAAACTTGCAACTTTAAAAGTTCTCTGCCTGAAACATCAAACAAACACATTACTGCAGGCTAAGAAGTTACCATGTGCTGGCAGATACACAATGAATGTCTATTTGAGTGCTCTTAGCCTGTGGCAAATGCAACTTAATTTAAGTTAGCATGAAAGAAGGCTAAGAAAACTCAATTTATTTTACATTTGCCTTGGGCTAAAAGAATTTAAAGTGGACAGTTGCTGTAGATCAGTTTCTGCGTTTTTGAAAGCAATTATTTGTCAGTTAGGTGGATGTGAAATCAGAGAACAATCGTTAGAGAAATCTTTAATTCTGCTACATAATATTAGTATCCCTGTAGTCTATTAACTCATCTATCTCCCAGTGTGAAATACTAGACCAAATGAATTTGATGTGAAGAAAAGGATTTGGAGAGGTGTTGCTTGGAGTGGGCATTGTTTGCTTTTTAATTGGAGTCAGAATTTTCCCCAGAGTTCTTGTATCACCAAGCAAATACAAGAAAAAACAAAAAGCAGAGATATAACTTTGGACTTTTCAAGTAAAATTGCAGGTTTGTAAGTATAATGAATGAGATTGTGTAAACCATCAGCTTTTTCTTCCTGAAAGTCAATGGAAATGTACCAACAATATCACTGTGAGCAGGTGTGTTCCTGTTCAGTGTCTGTTTCTTGCTTCCTCTCAGTTTTCCTCAGCATTGTGTAGCCATTAGTTTTAAAGCATCTCTGAGTGCAAAATTAGGGCAGCTGTTGCTTTTCTTGCTCTCATGCAAACACATTCTTAATAATGAATATATTAGATACAATATTCTAAAGAAAAATTCTACAGAGGGAGGCAATGTAATTTTTTGTGGGGCAAAAGTAAAATAGGAAAAAAAGGAGAATTTCTGAATCACTGAAGGTAATAGATAATTTTTAAGGGCTTCAACAGGAAAAGAACATCCACCTCAATTTCCACATAAAAATTCTTTTTTTCAAAAGATGTTATAGAGCAAGCCTAGTGCAGAACTCACCACAGAGAATCTGGCAGCCAGTGCCAATATGGGATGTCAGACTGTAAGTCTGTAACGGTGATTTTCACTTTTTGGTATGGACTTTCTGAGCTGTGCATTGTACAGCTGAGGAGTAGCATGATTTGGGCCACATCACATGTCATGTTTCTTTACTGACTGCCACACAATTCTGCAGCCCATTCTGCCTTCCTTTGGCACAGACTACCACAAGCACATCTCCTTTGCCCCTGCCAAGGGTGTATCATGACACTGAAAGATTTTCTTTTGTATGGTGGACACAATCTTACCCTGTTCAGACTTCAAGCAGACCAGACCTAAGCTTTTTCTGCCATAGAAGACAGAACAACTTTATTAATCCAAAATTAGAAGACATATTAGCATGCATATAATATTATCTCAGATTCATTTTCATGTGAGCAGAGCTTCTGGCTGACTCAGAAAATAGAAACCAACACCTGTATTTCTTCAGAGTACAAGCAGAGGGAACTGCCTGCAAAGACTACACAGACAGACACACTGTGATGGTTTGTGAGGTGTCTGAAATTATAGCCAGAGTTAGTCTTATTGTTAGACTGAAACCAGGCATGTCACGCCTATTAACTGTGGCACTTTTCGGACCTTGAGCTTTGGGGTTCACTGTTGGCTGAGGACTCCCCAGGCACCTGAGATGCGTGCGCCAAGGCTGCAAGCCCCTCTAGAAGAGGAGAATAAGGAGGAGAATCAGTTTGGTATTGTGCTTTAAATATACCTATTGTTCCTTGAAGAATAATGTGTTGTGTCCTTGTCAGCTTTACTTCAGGCTTAAAAGGGAAAATAGAAATACTTTTTGAAAAAAGGATGGGATGTAGTGGTTATGAAATAGGAAAAATGTTGAAATGTTGACAAGATGCAATCTCTGAGGGCTTCAATCTCCTCATGGTACTTCCAAGCATTAACTTGGGTGCAGCACTGGTTGAATACACAGAAGAAATGACTCCACTGGCATTACTTTGGACATGAGAGGATTAATGAGACTAGGATGTATCCTCCAGGAATTCATCTCTCAGATTTTACCCAGATGGTATGTAGTTTGTTTTGAAGGCAAAGAAAGAAACAAAACATGTGGAAAGGTCTCAAGCCTTCACTTTTAACTTACAAGTCCCTGCACTTACATGTCCATCTGGTTTTGAAATACTGTGAGGTTATTAATAAAACCTCCCTAAAACTGTCACTAATAAGAACAAAAAGCTGATAAGGTTTTGAGAGAGACAGACAGATTAAAGACATGAGAGATGCACACCCTTCTTTTGAAAATCTGATAGGCAACTTTCTGCTAGGGCACCAGCACACATTAACTTGTGTAAATTATGTTTGGGTCAAACCTGGCTCAACTTTAGCCAGCTCAGAGAGTGAAAAAAGCTAATTCAACCATCTGCATCTAAGCCTTGGATCTACAACATGCTTTTATTCTCTCTGCCTTTCAGTTTCTTTCAGTCTGTGTAAAGACAGCATTGCTTTACACAATCCTGAATATTTACTATGAAAGAGCAAGATGTCCACTGAAAAAGATTGTCCTATCCAAGAAAGAGAGGTAACTGCTAGACTGTAGAGTAGCAGTCATTTTTTCTGTGTTTTTCTGCAGCTATTCATCATTCAGCTTGTGAGATTCAGCAGGGTGTAGACAGTACACCCAGACTGGAACATCCATAAATGAACATTTATGGCCCTTTCCTGGATACAAAGATTATCCTCAAGCAAAGAGAAATGATAACCGAGATACCTTACATCACAATGTAAGTAAATAAACTATTTGTCATTTAAAATGAAGGACTGGTTGGGAACAAAATACTGTGACAGAGTAGGGGATCGGGAATGGAGGGAAGTGCCTTGCCACAATTAGATTAAAAGTCCACAGAGGAGGGGAAAAAGGGGATAAACTTCCCCATTTTAAATTTTCTGTTGGAAGCTAGGAGGCTGGCTTCACTTATACTAGGTTAGTGTTTTTCACATTTCTTCTTATTTCTCTAAATCTCTTCAAACAGTCTTTAAAGGTCTCATGATGCTTGTTTAGCTGTACAATTTGAAGTTAAGTTTGAACACAGCATAACCACTAGTTAACTGTGATGGTGAGGTTCTTTGGTGGCTGGAAAGTGGGAGAAAGTCTAAGTATTTTATGTATTCCACATAAATTTCTTCTTGTATACTTTGGTAAAAATTACTGACAAAGCCAAGATACTTAAAAGGATAATATTTAAGTCTGATCTTGTCTGTCTTTTCAGGTGTACCTGAACAGGACAAATAGGTAAAATGCAGTTGCTTATCTCTAATTAGAAGCTCAGCTGGTCTGAGGAGCAAAAGTGAGATGCAGTAATACTGTCAAGAACTGTGTTTCAGACCACATACAAACTGTTCCTTTTATTTTGTCTTAAACACCGGTTTTGAGCCATGTTTGTGAGATGAAGTGGTTGAAACTAGTTTGAAAGGACCAAAGCAAGGTCACTGATTTTCATATTTGCTAAAACGTTCTTTTCAGAAGGACGCAAAGGACAGATCAAGCATCGGTCACTACAGTTTTGGGAGGGGTTCAGAGGGTCCTGGTGCTCCTGCAACCAACTGCACATGTCCATCTGAAATTAGTGTTTAGACCTTCTCCTAAAGGAATGTCCAATGGATGTAAATAGGTGTGATCAGCCTGCACCAACTGCATAAAAGGGGAACTCTCCCTATTTTGAATGAACATGCCCATCTTTTCCAGGATTCTGGCATCATATTTCACTGCAGCATCCCTGCAGGTGAAACTTTTTTTTCCCAGTAATTCTCTGCTACCTCTTTTTAATCTGCTTCTCCTCTCTTTTTCCTGATCGGTCTCCCTCTTTGCATTTCCTTTTCCAAAGAAGTATGTAATTGCTTTATGCATTTTATATATGTATATGTCTTTGCCTTTGCCATGAATCAATAGTTATTTTACTCTAATAGATGACTGAATGTTTGCAAACTGCCTTAGAATTAATACATTAGTTCAAATTAACCACATAGTGTCATTTTTACTTCAATTCACTTACCAGAACTCCATTTCAACAAACCATGTCCCTCTTTTGCTTATGGGGTGGGGAGGAGGGTCGGGATGTGACAAGTGCCTGGACAGCCTGATGTTGCCATAAAAAGAAAGATGTGACATTTTGGAGTAAATGCAAAACAATCAAATCTTTAAACTTTGACCTGTGCTGTAGAGAAGTCTCAATTGTATGGAAAAAACAAAATGGCAAGGCTCATAATAAGCTTATGGCTTCAGGACCACTATGTATGACTAATACAAGTCAGTGGCATTTAGTGGCAGGCAGTGAAAAAGTCCATCATTACCTTTACAAACATTGTATACCAAATAAATCACTAACCATAGCAATTCATCTCTATTTTGCATAAATGAGAGGGAAAAGGCACCACAACCTGAAATGACTGATGCTGAATACAGAAAATTAAGCCAGTCATCATAACCTCTTCTCTGCACATCAGAGGTGACAGCTAGGGATTCTGGTTCATGATGAAGTATAGTTTGCACTTAAACAATATTTCTGCAAGTGTCACTATATCAATTATTAATATTTAAAATTAGGGATTTGGGAGATGGGGTGTAAGCAAACAGTTTCATCCTTTATCCTGTTCCTTCACATTCTTTGTTTTCATCTTATTATTTTCATGCATTTTCACTAAACAACCATGGACCTAAAAGCAAAGTTTGGCCATGTATGTAGGTTTTCATAGGTGTGTGAAGTTATTCCAGCTGTAAACAGAATTTTTCTCTTCTCTGAAGAGCAGAGCACACTGTCACAGCTCTGTTGATTTGCCTAACTTTCTCCAGTCACCCATATTGAAATGAAAGTGAAGTTGTAAATCTCTGCGTTAATATGATTTTTATCCAGCTTGTACCTAGAGAGGAGATGGGGAGGGGAGGAGAAGGATGAAGGACAGGCTCTTCCTTAGTGAAAGATCCTCACAGAAGTTACCTGCATTGCTGTCACAAATCAAGCAAACCCAATAAGTATCGCAGTTCCTTTTTACTTCCAAACCTCATTCTGAACATCTTCCAGAAGTTCTTCCTGAACTTTGTCCCTAACAAATAAGGCAGGCAGGTCTGGTTTCCATTGCAATTCAAGAGAGGAGTTAATTATCTTATTACTGTTAATTTTTAGGTTTTTTCCTCACAGAAGAATCCAGGGCAATATTTCATTGTGTTAAGCAGGCACTGTACAGATACACATTGCCAAATTTATCACTTGAATAACTAGATAGGTCAACTTTAAAAATAGGAAATGTAGCCAAAGAGGTTGAAAAAAAATTTTTTTTTTTCTACAGTGGAAAGCATTTCTTTCTTCTGATTGAGCAATGCCAGGTGGTTTCTTACACTGTTTAGGCTAGGTCCAATCTGGCTTTTAAAGACGCATCCCATTTTTTATGAAAATGAAAGAGCCTCAGTTCACTGTGTATCAAAAATCTGAATAATCAGAGGTTAAGGTACTGGGACACAAAATGTCATAGAATCATAGAATCGTCCAGTTGGAAACTGGCATAAATGCAGCCTCGGAACACTGATTAAAACTTCAGAGTAAATTATAATATGGATTTTGACATTCCTTCCTTCAGAAATCCACCTTAATTAGAGATTAATTTTGCTCTTTTCTATGTAAATTTTCACATTTATCCAGCATAATTTTTTATTCATAGGGTAACTAGAATTACATAAAAATAGATTTGAGTGGCTGATAATTACAAATTAATTAGCTATCTTTCCCACAATGAACAGATGTAATTACAATAAGCTACCTAGAGTATTAAGTACTTACTGGATAGTAATACACTGAACTGTACACATTAAAATGTTGTATGGTATAGGATTGCTTAGAAAAACTCTTCCTGTAAAAAGGTTTTATGTCAGCCTCCCATATCTTTATATTAATTCATTGAAATCATAATTGCTATATTGATACTAACCTAATGTAGTTATATTTAAATAAAAGTTCTCCATCTATCTTTATACCTAGGGAAAGATATCTGTCTGCAGTCTGAGAAATACTGTGATCAAAATGTCAAAAGAACAATAACCTTTGTTTCTTTAAAAGAAACAGTAATATTTTTATTCAATTCACAACACCTTCACATGTCAAATAAAGAAGAAACTGTGAAGTGTTAATGTGAGTAAACAAATGACTGTGGGGACAACATCTAGGATACAAAATGCGTGGGTGTATGTAGAAGTGAAATGCCATTAGTGTTAACTTGAGAGCCGTTTTTCAAATGTAAATATATTATGAATTTTATATATCTGTATTTAGACTTTCCAGACATTCAGATGCTGCTTCATGAAAAAATATCTGCACTTGTATGCATGAGTGGCAAGTTATGAAACCAAAAATCCAGACCACAGCTAACTCACCAAGCACTATATTGCCTATGCTGTTATCAGTTGCTGTATTGTTTGCAGTCTTTGTGGCTTGTGTGTGGTCAATGAGTATCAAAACAAGATACAGTATTCTACAGAAACTTGCACTTAAGAGAGAAATTAATTTGGATCCTTATTCGATTATTCTGTATTTTAGGTTTTGAGGTCGAGACAGCATGTCACAGCTCATGTGTCTGAAACATTAATCAAAAGGGCAAGTTCTCTAATGCCTGAGAGAACTTGAGGTGTTGAATGACTTTATCACCCCAGAAAAGTGATAAGGTTGCTAGATCACATCACTAGAAAATGCCTTGTCCTCAGATCTCCTACTTAATTTTTCATTTAGCTGTTCATACACAGTATGTTAAAATTATTAAAATATTTGTTTTTATAAGCCCTTGGGAAGCAGGGAAATAGGAGAGCCCTAATCTCAGTTTCAAGAAATGGTAGAACAAATTGATTGTGAGGGAGAAAATATCCTCAGATTATCTCAGTAGTCGATGGAAAGGAGACTCTTTGAAGTCTATTTTAAGGTACACCTCTGTGCCCTGCACAGATGTTGGCCTGGAAGGCCATTGTTCTGACAACAGGGAGCGTTAATGTCTCCAGTTGTTCAACTGAGGTAAGCACTTCTCAACTGTGCTTGCACAGAGGAAAGGCTATAAGCAAAGAAGTGGGTTTTGATATGGTTACCAAGTCAAAGTTGCAGTCATTGGACCACCTGTAGCTGTGATAGCTAAATAATTGTAATGAAATAACTAATGGCTGTCAGATGAAATAATCAGAACTGGCCTTGTCAAATAGCATTGTTCTAATCTCCATCACTTATGCCTGTTGTTGCTGACGGTTTGCTGAGGCAGAGCTAGCAAACAGCTTTTATTTTTGGCTGTAGGCACTCATTGCTGATCATTTGCACATGAGCTAGAGGTAGCTTTTGCAGGTGATGGCTTTGAAATTGATCCATTGCTTGACTCTTGGGCTGACTGACTGCAGGCCCACTAGTGTGCTAAAAACCCAGCCCAGCTGAGCTTAATTTAGCTAAGTTTGCAAGGGTTCATTTTGTCTTATAGAGCTTATTTTGGAGCCGTGGGGAAACTGAAGGCTTGTCTGCCTTTCTGGCAGAAGTGATGACTTTGGACCACTGCAGCCTCTGAGAGCTGCAGAGGATCCCCCAGCTCTTCTCTACCCTGTCGGTGGTGCCAAGGGAGACCCCCCTCAGGAGACTCCAGCCATCCTCTTCTCCTGCCACCCTGCCCTCCACTACTGACTCCTTGGGTCTATTCATCTGCGCCATGCCTTCCGTCCTTGCCCGGGAAGCTCTGGCCTTGCTGCCTGACACCTCATCTTTCCCTGCAGGTAGAAAGAGTGAGGGACTTTTTCCAGGGAAGAATTATTCTTGAAACTGATGCTTCTGCTTCCTCCCACCCCCCCACATCCAGTCTGCTAAATACAGCTATCTATGCCTTTATTGGTTTGGGCCTTTTATCATGAAAATTAAACTGCTGATTCTGGTCCAAATGTAGAGATTCAGATCAAAGAACTTGAAACCAAGAAGTGAGTTGGCATCTGACAGGTTAGCTCAATTTACTAAGAAATTGAAATTACCTGCCCCCACTATATCACAAAAGATACGCTAAGTTTTATGTTCAGTCTTTTTTTCAGTTGCTCCAGTTGATAACTCGGCATTTTATGGGCCAAATACTGGAGTCATAGGTTGTGTTTGGGTTTTTTAAAGTACTAAGCAAGTTTTATTAATATATATTAAGAACTTTTCAGAGGTATATGGGTACTTCTCATAAGTGAGAAAAAAGATGGAATAGCAATATATTGGGATAAAATGATCATACAGGGGCCTCTAAACATTCACGCTGGTCCATCTTAGTTCTCTCTTTGACTTCTGTGTGAGAATCCACAGTTTAGCTTTGTATTGTAGCTGAAGTTTTCCCTCGAGATACCCTCCTAAGGGCTCAAGGGGAAGTAAGGGTTGTCAAAGTTCATTTGCAATCCCAAAACTGGAATCCACAGCAACCTCCTAAGGCTGACCCCCAAAAGTCAATCCAAAAAGGCTGATGAAAATATCTGACTCTAAAAAGCTGACCAAAATGACCAACACAAGAAAGCTAATACAAAAAGTGTGACACAAAAATGCTGACCCAAAAAGTCCAGTAACAAAAAAAAAAGCTGGTACAAAAATTCAATACAAAATGGCCAGCAAAAAAAAAAAGACTGATACAAAAAAAATCTGGCTTTCGTATGGTTTTGAGTCTGTAGGTAAAAAATCCTGGAGGAGAGATAAGATGTAGGTCTGTTCTCTAGAGCAGGGGTATTAAACTCATGGCCTGTGGATCAGATCTGCACCTCCACCTTGTTTTATCCAGCCTGGCATCCAGTTTCTACCAGGCAGCAGCTCCAACCTCCTTGTCCCTACACCCCTGCCAGCACACTAGTCATGTGTGCAGCATGAGTGATCGCGTTGTGTTGCAGGAGCAAAAGAAGGGTGAGAGCTGTTAGTTTGACGTCCCTGCACTAGAGCATGCTGTAAGAGCACTGTTAGCATGCTAGTCCTAGTTGTGAGTCTATATCCTTGTGACAGGCTGTAACCTTTGAGGCTTTGCCTGTTTTGATTTTTCTGTTTTAACTGATTTTCCTTTATTATTCAGGTCTCAAGGCTACCAATTCCCTTTCGTGGAGCATACATAGACTATACAAAGGAAGTCCTATAAGGACAGTTCTGTCAATTTTATCAAACTAATTGTTGGTGTTCCTCTTCATTGGAATACTCTGCCTAGGGAGGTGGTGGAGTCACCGTCCCTGGAGGTGTTCAAAGAGAAATTGGATGAGGCACTTAGTGCCATGGTGTAACTCACCAGTAGGTGTAGGTGTAGGTAGCAGGTGTAGGTGTTGGGCCATAGGTTGGATTCGATGATCTCAAAGGTCTCTTCCAACCTTAGGATACTGTGATACTGATGCCTGGCCATGTCAACAACCTAGTCCATGCTGGCATTACTGGGTAACACAAATACTTTCGGTGATCTAAGATACCTGAAGTCTCCCATTCGGTTACCTCTTTTTCCTGATGATTTTAAATAGGCTTTAGACCAGGACCTCGCAAGCCACAGGTGGCAAATGGGAAAGAGATCTGCAGGGATGTAGAGAGGTAAAGTTGTGCTGGTATTGATCAGCCAGGAGAAATCCAGAGATACAAGGTTGGGCCAGCAACAGGAACAGAGCTGTCAGCAGCAGCATTTCCCTAGACATGGCTAAAGAATCTGCTCAACAAGAAAGAGAAGCTGCTGGCACAGCAAAATCCACCAGCCAGGTAGCACATTGAAGCATTCCAGATGATGCTAGTGATTACAGATGTATGTCCAGCAACTTGAGTGCTGCACAGCATTCAAGCTCATGTCTTTGCAAACTTCAGGACATATAATAGTTTGTAACACTAACAGACCCTCTTAGGATTTCTTCACTTCAAAAACAGTGTTTGCTCTCTTTAGATACTCTTACTTTTCAGACCAGAGGTCTTCCAGAAGCTTACTTGTTTGCATCTAAAAACCAAGGTTTTTGCAGATATGCTGATGAATTTCTGTGGTGGTAGGAAATTAATTTGTTATGGAGGATTTAATGACATCAGATTCAGACAGAACCATTTTGAGAATCATTTAGGATGACTGCAAGTGATCATAGTCTAGACCACATATAAAAATTTTAGAGACAAAGAATATTCTTTAAAATACTCTGGAACTTAGAACATATGAACATTTATTAAAAAATAATTAGTAAAATATTTCCTTTAATGGCTTAGTTGTCTATCCTACTTAAAGTACTTCATACCTTAACACATTTATGAAGCTTTTGCTCGTAAATTTTTTTTAATAACCTCTGAATTATTTTTGAAACGCCTTTACTACAACTAAATAATTCAATATACACATTGATTACTTTGATTTACTGCAGAAGTGGAAGTAATTTTAAACAGATAAACTTTTGAACTGTCACCAGAATGTTTAATTGAGGCAGCTTTCAGTAACAATAATTATTGTCATGAGTCCTTATTCCTAATAGTGATACAATCAGATACAGGAGCAAAATCTGTAAGTGACAAAGTAATTCAGGAAACTTAAATTCCATGTAGAGATATCACATAAACCATTATGTATAACGTTGCTCTCAGGTTCCATTGCAGAGAATAAGGATCCAATCTGCAAACAATTTGTATACCCCTGGGCAGGCAAGATCAAGAGATAATATGTATACCATTCATTTTGGCTGCAGTCCAGTTTTTCCTGCAGAAATTATTCATTTTAAACACAATCTGCTAGTCTGTTACCTTTAAACAAGAAAAATAAATATTGAAATATTATAAATTAATAAGTTTGTGGACAGTGGGAAGATAAGCATTCATAAATGAAGTATTTTCATGGTCTTATTCATTCAATGTAGTTGTGAACAGAAGTGTTTCTGCACAGATTGTAGGGTTTTAAACAGGATATAGGAAACAGATTTCATTTCACTCAGTATATTTTAACAGAACTGTTTCTAGTATTGTTACTATTTTCTTAGCAGGCTACACAGCAGAAATTATTCTTGCTGATGCTGCATGCCATTTTAATGGTTTATGGAGTCACTGAACTTAATCTGAAATTAATTTCCACAATTATTTATATGTACTTTGATTTTTTTCAGAACATGAACTGCTGGTCCTACCAAACTTATCTATACTTTTTCTTTTTTTCCTGCTGCAAAATGAGAGGAAATCACTCCCAGATACTTTGATTTTATATGTCATATTACTCAACATAAAAAAAAAATCATTAAAACCTATTTGAAACTGAAAAGTCAGCACATTCTAGAGCCAACACAGATATCCATCTCACTAGCAGGTCTATAAAACACATTCATCAAAACTTAGAACGTCTATCAGAGTGTAATCACTCAAATGTTTATATTTCTGTCTAGAGTTACTTCAGTGAACACTTGTTTCACAGCAAGTCAGGCTACCTGTGTTAGAGAAATTGTATCCTGCTGTAGTGCTTGCAGAGTTTGGACATTCTTACACGGTTAAGAAAACCGTTATCTTCCAGTGCTTCAACAGGCCATACATTACAGTCCTCACCTATTTCTTCTTGTCATGCTAGGCTTTGTCTCCCTTCAACTATAAAAGTGTGAACTGAAATTTCTTCTTTCTTAGGACAGCTAAGAAATTTCCCACTGAATACTGCAGAATCCAATATTTTTTATTAGGGAAATACTACAAATATTGTTTCTTCATCATTAATTGCATATTGAATGGCTGGATAGAAAACCACAATTGCAGCTTAGAGGAAGGTGCTGTGGCTGTAGCAACTGATTCTCAGGTCATTGCTCCTGTCCAAAGAAAAATACTTTGAGCCAGTACAAAAAAGGACTTTCAGGCCTATAATGGTGCTTATGATTTGGACTCTGATACCTAAGTTCCTAGACCAGCTGCTGTGTTTAATTCAGAAGTGTTGAATATAAAATATAGGAGCTGGTTTAGCAGAGGAGACCAAACCCATGTCTTTTCTTCCATCCATCAGAGAATTTCCACTTCTGAATTAGTGAGTCACTCAGATACTGATTGGTTCTGGACTTTTCTTCTCTGGGATCCTTTAGCAAGACATACCTCACAAGCAGTTATCTCTAGGAAAATAAGACTGATGAGGATGAATGTGCTCTTCAGCTTTCAGTCAGAATCATGACCGGTCCATAAAAAGGAATAGAAACATCAGCCAAATGAAAACCAAATTTCACTACTGATCAGCCTGTAAATGAAAGGACTTCTCAGTTGTGAATTTCAAGTAAGCAAAAGTTTCCCTACTTTTCCTATCAAAACTTTCAAAGGGGTTTTTTTAAGATTCTCCAGAAACTGGCCTTAAAATCAGACCAGTTCAAATCTGATCACATATATAATATAGACTTCATATAACATCGGCACTGCAGAGAATAAAAGAAAGCCTGGTCTTTGGTTGAAGAGATAAAAAATCAATGTAAATAAGTGTAGATCCAGTTATGAAAGACAGGAAGGAAATCTAACTTTTAATGCAAGAGGACATTTACTAGAAAGATTTTTTTGTGACTGTAAATCTAATAGCCTTACGAATAGTTTCCAGATATTTTCAGATGGTAAAATCAGGTATTGAAGGAGGCTTAAAGAAGAGTCTCTATCAGCATGTATATCAATGAAAGCTCTCAGTGTCAACAGGACTAGCCAGTCAGTGCAAAAAGTTTCTTTCCGTTTCATGGGGCCACTCAATTGCATAAAGCTTATTTCAGTCAACAGCATTTTCACTCTACCAGCAAACAAGTAAATAACACCAACAAAGTCAAAATTATAGTAATCAAAGATTCCAGTCACACTGGAATGGGTTGCAACTGTCAGATTGTCCACAAATAATAAACCAGCAACTAGTGCAGATTTCATAATGGAATAGAACTGTTCTGCACTTATTTGTCTCAAGTCCTGTCACTGGGCATCACTGAAAAGAGCCTGGCTCCATCCTCTCTGCATCCTCCCTTCAGATACTTACATACCTCAGTAAGATCCCACCCAAACTTTCCCTCCTCCAGGCTGAACAGCCCGAGCCCTCTCAGTCTTCCCTCACAGGAGAGATGTTCCAGTCTCAATCTTCTTAACGACCCTAAGCTGAACTCTCTACAGTGTCTGTGTCTTTCTCGTATTGGGGAGCACAGCACTGGTCCCAGTAACCCAGATGTGGCCTCACCGGTGCTGAGCAGAGGGGAAAGACCACCTACTTCCACCTGCTGAGAACACTGCTCCTAATGCTGCCACTCAGGACACCACTAGCCTTCTCTACTGCGTTATAGATCTACCTACATTTGTAACTTGCTAGAGTCTTGAAATTGTTTTTAATTAGTTACTTAAAAAAAAATATATAAAGAATTCTTTTTGGTTTTTTCAGGTCTTTAGTTTTCAGAAAGAAGGATGACAAAAACCTACAGATAAAGTCCTTTCTTTTCTTCAATAAGTAAGGGCTTCCTAGGAAGGGGTAAGATACTTTGTGGATCCAGTGTTGTATTACACTAGTTTGAAAGAATGGAATGAGAAGTACTGTTGAGGAAAAAGAAGATTTTTTTTCCAGGTTAAAATTTTAGCATTTTGTGACCAAATTTAACAGAAAAAAACCCTAAACTGTTGATACCTCTCTAAATTTCAGAGAGTTAGTTCATTTCTGTTGTTCACCTTGGAGTGTCGGATTCTGCAAATAACAGTGCCTTAATTCTAGGCTAATTCTAGTGACTACAGATTTGAGATGAGACTGGTTTTACTGCAGAGTATGAGATGTATACTGGAATAATTACTTTTTGGAATTCTGATTGCCCATTTGATTATATTTTTTTTTTTCAAACTAAAGACCATACCAAAAAAGACAAGAAAGTTAGGTTTTCCTATTCCAGATCTATAAAGTGACAGCATTATCATAAATAAGTCTTCAGGAACTGAATTGTAAAAACTGATTGAACCAAAGCATTCTAATCAACATTAAAGTAGTTTAACTAAGATGTAAAATCCAAGCCTTATGCACATTTTTGGACAAGAAAGAAGAGGTTTCTTGGTGTACATGACTGAGGATGGGGAAATGAATCAGGGAGAGGTGTGGTGGATAGGAGGAAACATCATATCAGGTTGCTGGCCAGATTGACAGATGAAAGAATGAACATGGGAGAAACAAATCACTGTCAATACGAAGTATTTCAGAGTTTTCTTAGCAATCCCACTTAATTTATGCAAGGCATTGGCAGCTGAATGACCAGCTTACCCCACAAATACTCCTAGGCATTTTGAAGAGCTAAGCTAACTTTACAAAACTGAATTTGCATAGTACAGTAATTTAGTCCATTTATCTTCTACAAAACAAGGAGAACTGCTAACCAGGTCAGTAACCTTTACAGATATTTTCTATTTAGCTGACTCCTTCTTTTTTCTCTTGTGACTTTATGTCTTTACATTTGATCTTTGATACTTTCACTCTGTGAAAGAAACATGAAGCACGCCTTATGTAGGGAGATGATTCTCCATGTGTACTCGATTCTTGTCAAACTACACCTGGAGATGTGAGGGGCCAGCTCTGAGGTCCCCAACACAGGACAGATGTGGACCTCTTACAATGGGTCCAGAAGAGGGCACAAAAATGCCCAGAGGACAGTAACACTTCTTTGAAGAAAGGTTGACAGAGTTGGGGTTGTTCAACCTGGAGAAGAGAAGGCTCCAGGGATACTTTACCGCAGATTTTCAATATGTAAGGGGGGACAGATGAAGAGAGAAGATGGGGGAAGATGAAGAGAGACATTTTGTCAAGGCATTCAATGACCAGAGAAAGGATAATGGTTTTAAACTGAAAGAGGGCAGATTCAGACTAGATATGAGGAAGAATTTTTTTATGATGAGGGTGGTGAAACATTGGAACAGTTTGATCACAGAAGCCGTGGGTTCACTGTCATTGGGTATGTTCAAGACCAGGTTGAAAGGGGCTTTGGGCATCCTGGTTTAGTAAAAGGTGTCCCTACTCATGGCAAGAGGTGTGGACTAAAGGTCTTCAAAGGTTCCTTCCAACTCAGACCATTCTATGGTTCTGTGATTATACCTATCAGGGCCCTAAGGACACCAGCAGGCCTTACTCCCCAGCCTCTTCTTGTCATCTCCTCAGTCCTGCACATACTTACAGAACCCCATTTCAGCTGAGTCCAGGGCTGTCAGTCCCACCCACCCTGTGTGTCCGTAGCAGTGCCAGTCTCCAGCCTTGACCCCATTTTCTTCTCATTACCCTCCTCAGGTGACCCGGTTCAACTTGTGCCCTTCTTGGGCCATCTAATGGCCACATTGCAAGCACTGTGTCTGCCCTGCAGCACTGTGCTCCTTTGGTAGGATGCCATCAGGCCTGGAGTTAGTCATCTTAGCTCCTACCTACTCCTCTGGTAAACAGTGGACAAGAACTGCTTAAAATTATTAAAGAAATCTTTCATGACAATAGGAAGAAACAGGAGTAAAAAACAAAATTATGTTTTACAAAATCTTACTCTTTGATTTTCTTTATTTTCTTTGTTTTGATTACTAGGTTGCTATTTAGATTAGCAACTAATTCTGCCATATGTCACATTATGGTGTGACTCACCAATAAGCCCCTGCCATGGAAGAAGGCTCAGAGGAGCTGGGCAAGAGTGATGTTTCTGGAGCTGTGGATAGATGCAGGGTGTGAGTGACTACAAAGCTGTTACAAAGTAGTTGACTGTGGGGAGGGACCAGGGGTGGCCTTTCCCTGAGAGAAACAGCTCTTTAAGATGAGTGGATCAACTGTTGTCTGGAAATGTTTCTCCCTAAGTTCATTAAAAGTGTGTGTCTCTCTGAGTGAGTCTGTAAAGGCCCGGTCCTGCTTAGCAGGACTGAGCAGAGGGCAATCCTTTGAGTGCGTGGCACAGACAAAAGTGATAACAATCACTTGTTGCAATTTATAGACAAGATTCCACCCCTCATTATCATGAGGCATGAAGAGGAGGGGTTTTGCCACGCTGATGCAGTGTCTCTGTTGGAAAGTTCTAGAAATGGTGCATTCATAGAAATATCTTCTGGAAGGTTCTGGAGTTGGTCTGGGTCTTCTAGGGGTTGGTCGTGGCTCAGAAGACTGTTGTTCAGAATAACTGCTGCTTGAACTCTCTGGGCACTGGGGCACAGTCAGGGTTAAGTTTGCCTTTCCAGCCCAGACAGAGCAATTCATCAGTTTTCATCAATTCGCAAGGCGCAAACCCCCTCCCTTCTCTAACCGTACCTTCCTGTCACTGGGCCAGCAGGATATAAAGCTGCCCAAAACTTCATACACTTAACAGTTTCACATTAAGATGAATGTTTAAGACATATTAACACAATTGACCCTTACACGGTCAGGCCATCAGGGAGGCAGCATATACAAACCTCAGCCCAATACAGAAGTGAAAACTGGAAAACTAACAAAAGAACCTGGAAGAGAGTATCAGGCTTGATCTGGCTTCAACTCATGTATACCTTTGCAGGCATCACGGTTATAGAGACTGGTATGTGGATAGCATTCCTATGGTGTTATGGTGTAACATCAAACATCTTCAAAAAAGGTTACTTGTTATTAAACATTTTGTCATTGACGCGCAGAATATCTAAAAGAAGCTCGTCAATGATACTGGATCCTGGCTTACGACTGACATGCAAAATTTCAGCAATACAAGGAGTCTTTTCGTGATTCACTGAAAGCAAAGACACGTAGAGTGACTGATTTATTAAACAGATCATATTTTCTGTACAAAAGCTCATATAAACTTAATCCTTGCATTTTCTAAAATCCATTGAGAATAGCTCTTTCTGTAACATTATTGGAATATTGTAGAAATCACAGAGACTGCCTGTATAATCACTCGCCATAGATCCTAGCTGAAAATTTTACTGATGACTCTGAGACTTGCTAACTTCAGAGAATTTTTGTAGTTAACTATGCAAAATAATTTTTGAGTCAATGTTGTATTTAGTAAGAAGTGAGTCATTTGTACTCTACATGGACCAATGGTGTATTCAATGAAGAGGATGAAAGAATTTGATTAAGACATACCACTTTAATTAGCAACATGTCCCCAAGAATAAATCCCCTTCTGATTTATAGTCTAAGGAAAATCAATAATATCTTCTAACAAAAGGTAGAGACTGCTCTAGAAAGTGTCTCTCACTCTAACCATTGTTTGTATATTGTCAGTACCAGTGAATAACTGGTGGCTATTTTTCCATGTGTCTGAGTATATTTTCTCATGCCCTTAGTGAAGAGAGGGTAAGAAATGTATTTGCAACATACATCTATTTTAAAGTACCTCAGTGTTCCTGACAGATTTGAATTCTTCCCTTTGTCACTGTGTTCTTTTGCAGTGGCCGATGTGGAGAAATATATGAAGATTTCGTCTTCAGACATTAATATCCAAACACTACTACTAGATAAAAAGTATAATTGAGTATAGTTACTACTTTAATCCATAAGCTGTTGAGACTCCAGATGAGCAACAGGGATCTGGATTGCAATGCTATCACATTTCAGGATTGCAGTGTTTTCATTGTTACAGGCAATGCATTGTCTACACAATCCTTATTAGTGTTTTTTGGCTCAGTTGCAAAATCTTTTTTAACAATAAGGAGGGGACTATAGCTTGAATATTCCCTATGCAGAGTCCTCCATGGTATACTGACTGTAGGAAGGGTAATTAACCTTGCTAGACTAAATTTGTCTTCATAAATACAGCCTTTCATTCCTCCATCCTTCATCAGATCACAACCATAGCTCACATGTAACCCTAACTGAATACTCAAGTGAATGCAAAATATTATTTTTCCTTCCAAAACTGATGGATTCTTACCAAGGTACTGCTCTCTGTTTTCAGTAGGGCTGTAAGAGTAACTGGCCTCTAAAGAGCCATGAGCTGAAATGTTGCAGTCCCTTTAAGACTTTGTTTTCATTTAAGAGTACCTGAAAGTCCTGGTCAAAGTATATTAGTAACTTGATTAAATTCCTCCCCACTTCTCTCAGACAGTGCCCTTAACTGCTTCTGTTTGTTTACTGTACTAAAGGCTCATCAGAGTTACGGCTCCTGACTTGGCATTAATCACTGCTGGAGAGCACTACTGGAGTGCCTTCACGATGCTGACACACTTCTGCCACTGTGTTTTATGAAGGTCAGTATTACCTTAATGCATTGGCATTTGTAGGACAGCAATTTTATCCTAAGAGTCTTGAAGTGTCAAGGGCATGACATTACTAATTTGATATGTGATGAGTGTCTCAAGCTGCCCTGCAAGCCTTCTAATTTGAAAGTATCTACATGTCTTTAAGGCACCTATATGTGATCTAGGAACAGTTGTAGTTTCACAAATCTATTAGACTGTTAAAAGAGTGCCGCCATGAGTAACTATATTATTTTTCTTTCCATTAATATTTAAATTGATAGAGACATATCCACTGATACAGTGGTCAACAAAATAGTGGGTGCACTTAACCTCATTAATATTCACACCAGTGAAAAGTCTGATATTACTCCGATTGGATATGCATAAATTCTATTTACTTATAGAATGAGCCTGACTGAGCCTCTAGCTTCAGCAATCTAAAAAGAATGTGAAAGCAGAGCCGTGGGTTATAATTATAAATTAAGTAAGAATGCATATAATAATCACATCTGACTGTACATCCCTGATTAGACAGTAAATGTGCATAAAAGATGTATGGTAAAAAAGTATCAGTTACTGGATTACTTGGGAAATTGCTTAGTCTTGCATTTTTAAATTTTAAGTACTTATTTAAAGCGAACTATAAATCTTGTTTTGCCAACTTTTCCGTACCTTCCATTGTTGTTTATCTATATGTAGTCAAATAATTTGATACGAGCCACAGCGATTTTTTTAATGGGCAGTAGCACTGTTACACATAATTTTATGTTTGAGGATGGTAGGTATGTTTTTTTATTATTTGCTTTCATAATAAAAGAGTCAGAAGAGATGATTATCAGGACAATTAGTGACCCTAGGGTTCTTTTGGAGAGGAAAGCAAGCCAAAACAAAATTATAACATCCCAGCATGCTTTCGATCAGCTGCAGCGTGCTCTCTGTGGGCTCAGAGAATATTCTTGTTTGCCAGGAAGATCTGGATTTTTAAAAGCTAGTAATAATTTTGAGATTCTTGTACAAAAAAAATGGAAAATAATTACAAACCCAGTAGTAAATTATGTATTTTTTTTTAAGTGGAATCGGTTGTATTTTCCTTAGGGATGAAGATCAGAATGAGAAGGACTTGCCCATAAAACTGGCCTAAACAAATTATTCAGTAGATACACACTGCTGCAGCTCAGAGAAAATTTCATTCTACTTGCTTGCCCATTAACTTCCTCAATAACATAAGCAAAGACACAGAAATTCTGTTATAGGTAGAAGTAGTTCTCAAACACCAGACTTTTGATTTTAACCTTGATCTACAATATTTTGGCACCTATAAAGTACAATCATGAAGTGATGAAAGATATTTTTAAAATCATTGTCATTCTAAAAAGATCGTATCCTTTTCTGTAAGCAGAATAATTAAATGAGAGAAACATTCATGACAAAAAGAAGCTCTTTTTAAAAAATACCTAGGGAATGTCTTAACTATTAGCTTAAGTCCATGTCTAGTTTTGAAGGTATGATTAGTTTCACAGAGAGTTTATTCATACCATTTTAATTCCGCAAGTAATAGCGTAATTTGCTGAATCAGGGTCACTGTCCTGTGCATAAAGTATCCATACTGGTTCCATTTATAATGCAAACGTTACCTGCATATTATAAGTAAGAGGTCTTTTAAATTATTTCACAGTGCGTTAATGGCACTACCAGAATCTAACGTGTATTTTTTGTTTTTCAAGTGACTTACATTTTCAGACCATTATCAAATGTAGAAGTAGCTTATCAGTAACAAAAAGAGATGATAAATCATTTGTGCATACAGATGAGTGATTTTGTAGAGCAAAAATGGATGCTAAGTAGTACCAAAAGCTTTATCAAGTCCTCGTTACAAGGGAAAGCTCTGGTTATATAGGTTTGTCCTTGCTAGAAGCTGTAACCTTTTTTCCACGTACCACATAGTTACCCAGAGAGCAGTTAGAAGGCTTGCTGGAGTCAGGTCTTGAGCACAGCAGGAAAGTTACAATTTTTTCTCTTCAGCCACAGGAGGCTGTTAGGTAGACAGCACAGTCCTAGGGGTGGAAGAGGGGGACACAGGGAGAAGAAGATTGAAGAAAGTAGAATTAAATACATTGTTGTTTATAAGACAGGACTCAACTCTTGCTTGTGTGGGGGTAAAAGCTCAAAAACCTTAGTGGAATTTGTAGTCAAATAACTGCTGTTAATTAGCTTGTGAATTCGGATGTGAATTTTGTTTGTGGTGTATGTGCTTTATAAATGTGTTCATTTAAAAGATATTGGCTGTTAGCTGTTTACAGAAATTATGTGCATCTTGCATTTGGGAGAACGTTAAAGTCTGTTGGTTTTTTACCAAGTAATAAATATATCTTGTGTTAATCGGATTTATTTAGTATTCAGAGGTAGTTTTGGTGTTTCTTTGCTTGTTTCTTTGCTTGCCCTCTTCTTGCAACTACACAACAGGACTTTTCTCCTACAGAATCAGTAATATGCCTCCTTTTTGGAAATGTGTATATTCTTCACTAACATAATGGTGAACCATGGTTTATGGTGTTTCAGTAGGAAAACACCTTATAAAATATTTACGTTTTGAGAACTGAAGAATTACAAACCAACCTCTAATTAACTCTCTTAAGAGATATTATATTCAGTGATAAGCATAACACTAAATTCTTTAACAATATATTCCCAATATAATTGTTATTATTCAGTGTTTTAATCTCAGTAACTCTTTTCTGGTTTTCATTTATCTTGACAAAGTCTTAGTTCATGGTAGCACTGGATTATCTGGTTAAGCAGATGCACTTAAACTCATGGTAACAACCACTGGTTCGGGAATATGCGTAAATATACAGTGTTTCTAGTCATGACGGAATGAATAACTCTATGTCATTAACATAATCCTTTCATTAGGCCTTGCTAAGGAATCTAATCAAGTTTGATGTTTAAAGTACTGACCTGGGCCATCAGAAATCCATTGAAAAATATAATTCTTGACAGGCTTTGACAATATAACCTGTAATGCAGGTTTTTTTAAAAATAAACAAACAAACAAAGAAACAAACCAAAAAACTCCTAACAAAAATAAAAGGTAATAAAACCAGCGAAATATAAAACATAGGATAGTAATGCAGACTTAAAAAACAAAAAGAAAACTCCCCAGTAAAATATAAAGCATGAGGTGATTCTCCAACACATATCCTGTCAAAATCCTTGAATATTTTTCAGGGAGAATGTATTGTTCTGTAAAATGTTTGCTCTTAGGTGATGGGTTTGTGACCTGCTAGGTTTATCAGCAATACTGATTCACAGAAATTACAGCCTCTGGTTGTTTTTTCCCACCCCACAGTGGTTAAAATAATTATTTGCAAAATTACACAGTAGACCAGAACAATATGCAGATTCCAAACTCATCCTTTTATTCTGATCAGATTTATTAGCTTGGCCACATAGCGTTCCTGGTATATTTAGATGGCTGACATTTTGAGTTGTAGAGAACGGAGTGAGAAGCATCAGGTAAAGGAAAATAATTCGTTATGCTGGCAATGCTACAGAAGAGAGCCTTGGTGTGAAAGCAAGGGGACACATTTTTTTTCCTTAATCTTAAAGAGTGAGCTGTGATACCTACTCCTTGCTTCTTTCAGTAAAACTGTCAAACACAAAGTAGAAGTTCACCAGTATCTGTTGACAATGTCAGGAAACAAGGTTAGCTGTTAACCCTTGCCTTGCTTGTTTGATTATTTGGGACATAGTCTCTCATGCCCAGTTTGCAACACCACCTGGTTCAACACTCACCATCACTGATCATCATTGTAAGGACAGAAAAAACGGTGTGGCCGCACTGAATTGCATGTTTATTTCTTTCTTATGACATAGTCAAAAGGAACATTCTGAAACAAGGTAATACAAAATACACAAAACCCACTGCTATGTGATTATGAATTATTTAGTAAAACAGTTAGTTGCATGTGATATACTTGTTTTACCTTCTGTCATATAGTACAAATCAGGAACAATTTTACAGCAGTAAAAGCAGCTCAGAAAACTGAGGGCAAGTAATATGTAAAGCTAGAAGCTAGTAAGTTTAACAAATCTACACCAACTGAGCATCTAATGAGTGCAGGAATGCAAGTATGATTTACATATGATGCAGAACAAACAGAAGAGAGAAGGAAATAGTGGTATGTTTGTTTCATTCCATTTTAGACTCTATAATCTCGAAGGTCTCTTCCAACCTTCTGATTCTGTGACTCAAGGGAACTGCATACATCACTCTTAGAAAGCTTTTCAACCCCAGTTGCTTCTTCAGAGTTATGAATATTTGCAGCCCTATAAGGTTCAAGTGACTATTATTCTATTATTCATGGATGCACTATTATTTCTGAACTTGCAGATGATGCTACATTCACTTAATATCTGCCACGTATCAAGGTATCATAAGGTTGGAAGAGACCTTTGAGATCATCGAGTCCAACCTATGACCTAACACCTACACCTACTCCTACTTGTCAACTACACCATGGCACTCATCCAATCTCTCTTTAAACACCTCCAGAGACGGTGACTCCACCACCTTTCTGGACAGCACATTCCAGTGACCAATAACCCTTTCAGTGAAGAACTTCTTAATGTCAAGCCTAAACCTCCCCTGGCGAAACTTGAGACCGTGTGCTCTTGTTCTGTCACCNTCACACTATTCCTGATGCAGGCCAAGATACCATTGGCCTTCTTTGCCACTTGGGCACACTGCTGGCTCATGTTGAGTTTCCTGTCCACCAGCACTCCCAAGTCCCTTTTCGCCTGACTACTCTCCAGCCACTCTGTCCCCAGCCTAGAGCTCTGCATGGAGTTGTTGTGTCCGAAGTGTAGAACCCCATCCTTTTACAGAGATCCACACAGCCTAGAAGTTGTATCTTTCCTAGTGTTTCTTGAACTGGCACAGGAAAGAGAAACTTGTTAAACCAGATATCTAACTATAGACTTACAGTTGATACAGATATAATCAATCAAAAAGTTTTAGTAGCATAAGCTATATTGTTCTGAATAGACTGTTGAACTATAGCTTGAAAAAGAAGCACAGTTTTATGTAGGGCTTCTTTCTAAAGGAAATATTCTTACTTAAAAAAGACATCAAGATAACTGTAGAATTTCCATACTGAGAAAAAAAAATAGTGGAAACCAATTTAGCAATACAAAATGAGTAGACAAGTTTTTCTGTGTGTATAATAAACCTTATACCAAATGCTTTGGCTTTTTCTTATCCTAGTAAAGAGTCCATGAAAAATAGTTTCTTAATTTACTTGGAGAAAATAGGCATACATTGTTTCTGTAGACTTAGAGACCAGAGTTGAAAACATAGCTCCACCTTAGACAACCTTATCTCCTGTTGAACTGCCAGGTCTTTTCATCTTATCTTTCCTTCATCTTCAAGGTGAAGGCATTGCAGGCCTTTTTTTGTTTTAAGTTGTATACATATTCATTGTTGGCTTTGGGTTTTTTCATAATCACAGCTGTACACAGAAGCAGACACACCATATCTATTCCACATGTCTTCACTATCTATGTGTGCCACACCTGGAAAATTCCCCCATCATCATGGCTTTATGGTACCATATAGCCACAAAAATTACCTTTCCTAATCAGCTGAAACCTGCAAAAACATGAAGCTTTCCACCGCAGAAAAACTGATCTGGTAACTCTGAGCAGTGTGTGATGCACCCATTTATTCAAGACACGAACACCAGTATTTCACTTGAAAGCATTTTAGCAGGAGCAGACAAAACACAACTGGCCTAAGCCAATATTTATCTTTCCAGGTATCAATAGGCTCTAAAGCCATTATCACTGGCTCCATTTTTTAAAAAAAAACTACTCAGAGTGGTCCTCAGATTTTGTGTTTGGTTGCAGCATGGCCTCTTTAAGCTCACTGGACTCTTTTTGTTACCTTGGCTGAACGTGTGGCTTTCTACTCAGACCCTTGCTCAGAACAATTTTTTCTTAACTGTTCCTAAAAGTTAAATAATATCCATGATCCTTACTTCCATATTAATTTATCAGGTTGCTTTTAGATTCTCTTTCATTTTTTCTAAGCTTAGCACAACTCTGTAAAGAGACAATGGCAGTAAAATATCTCTTCGTCTTTAAATGGATGAAGTCCTCAATGCTATTTTCAGAGACAGGAAAAAAGAGGTGGAAGTGGAAATACCAAGTCACAAACAATCCCTGTCCCACACAGTGGCACAAAGCTCCTGTACCACATGATATGATGGGAGACTGTGTGCTGACAACTTCCTGGGAAAACCTGCACATAATGACATGTGGAGATGTACCAGAACTGCTGCATCTGTACAGGGCAAATAGCCAGCACATGCAAAGTGAATCTGACCCATCTTAATCATAGACGGACTCCACAAATAATCTTCTGTGAAACTGAAGGGGCTGTAGCGTATCACACAAAGAGCTAGCTACCTGCTGCACAGAGTGTGCATGGCAAGATGCGAGCACTCCAGCGTGTTTCTGTGCACACACTAGATATTTAAACTCTGCCATCTGTTCAGGACATAAGGGGCTTGAGCAGTCTGACAAGGTTCCTGAACATCTGGAAAATTTGGACCAAAGGGCAAAAGAGGATGATGCTAATAGACAAGAACTACAGGACTCCTAGTCTTTGCCTCAATCTACAAAATTCTGTGCCTCCATACAGGCTCGAAATGCTCTTTTCATGTATTATTCCTGAGGTATAATTTTTTTTTTCCTGTAAGTGAATAGAATGAGGGGTTTTTTTGACAGCTTACAAGCATTTCAAAAGTCATGTCACTTCAAAACTCTTTCTTGTTTTATAATTTATGAGGCATTACATCTCATTATTTCCTGATAAAATGCATGAAGTGACTAAATCCTCTGAACAAATTCTTCAATTGAATGTAAAAGGATTCCATATTTTTCATGGATAACTTGACCTTAGAAATTCCTTAGAAAATCCCCTAGAAAATAGGGATCTATATTTATTAACAAATTTTTTTCAAGGCTTTTGATATGTCTGAATGTTTATTTTACTTTTCTGCCTCTTACATAAGATCCTCCAAGGCTACAGAATTATGCTGATTTCTGTTCATGTTCTGTCATGTTTCTATCTAAATACTCGTAACAGATACGTGCAGTATTTCAAATCTTCTTTTGTATGATGCTGAGTGAGCTGTGTAATACTTAGTACTGATAGGCCCAAACATCTCAAGCCTGTAAAGGGCCCTTTGGTGGTACAATATTTTCAGTCTACATCTTGGGGAATATGGAATATTTATGCAATAGTGAAGAAGTCAGGATAGAGGAAGAAGAAAAGAAATCTTGAATGCAAACCAGCCTTAACCAGGAGGTGGCTTGGTATATACATATCTATAACAATACCACAGATGATCCATAACAGATAAGTATGGCTAAAAATATTCCAAGTAGAGCTGTGACAGTGTGACCTCGGTTGTAAGAAGAGCCGCAGCCAACATTTGCTGACCTATATGAAGTGTTTACAATATGAATGATCTCACTAAAGAATAAGGAGTCCCAACTCAATTAATTTTAGGCTTGACATTAGGAAGAAGTTCTTCACTGAAGGGATAATTGGTCAATGGAATGCGCTGCCTGGGGAGGTGGTGGAGTCACCGTCCCTGGAGGTGTTTAAGGAGAGATTGGATGAGGCTCTTAGTGCCATGGTGTAGTTGACAAGTAGGAGTAGGTGTAGGTGTTGGGTCAGAGGTTGGACTTGATGATCTCAAAGGTCTTTTCCAACCTTATGATACTGTGATACTGTGATTTTTTACACTTGCAATATTAAAGATTGGTTTGGGTTTTTTTTCCAAATGCCTTTACTTGGGTGACCCTACAATCACTAATATAGAGAATGGGATCGCAAGCACCTTTTGGAGCAGCATCCTTTGTCCAATTAGTAGATCAGTTACAAATCTAATTATACTTATCTTTTGAAAGTTCTTTGAATTTTCAGGAGTTTGGTATTCTTTAAAGGACTCTAAATAATTAGAATTCAATAAAAAATATCTTTTTCCATTATCAAATCCATCTAGATAGTTGAAGTAAACCAAACAG
The DNA here is from genome assembly GCA_013389885.1 of Geococcyx californianus. NCBI lineage: Eukaryota > Metazoa > Chordata > Aves > Cuculiformes > Neomorphidae > Geococcyx > Geococcyx californianus. Next base: position 30,853 of record VWPV01026923.1, read on the forward strand.
TGCTACATTACAGAAATGTCAGTAGAATGCTTACAAATTCAGCAGATTTTCTGTCAGTTTCTTAAAATTATTGATTACATGATTTTTTTCGTAATCTCTCAGGGGTTCATATTTTAATAAATATCTTAATGTACCTGAGAGCAGGGTAAGAAACTGTAATACTAAACATAAAATGCATGTTATTTTCCATCAAATCCTGCAATAGTTGATATTGTATGTAGGAAGGAATGGGCAAAATCTCTGTATGTAATGTTATCTATTTATTGGTTGAGCAGTAGTGAAGGGAAATTAGTAAACCAGATTTTTTTTAAACTCTTTTATTTACATGGAATTATGTATAAACTGTCACTCTGAGGAAAGTGAAACCACAGGGATTGGTCAAACTCCTCTTTGAGCTTTATTTCAGAGTCTCAACCCCAAATGCACCCTTAAAGTCAGCTAAAATCTGGTGTAACTCACTGACTTGCTGGTAGTCCTGTCCAGTCTCTGCTTGCTGGTTTGATATCCAGGGGTGACCCACAAAACTTACATAAAACTTCAATTGGAAAAATTGTCCCACGCTTTTCTCCCGAGATCTTGCTGGAGGCCAAGTGGATGCAGCTTTCCTACCTCCAGCCAGCTGGCCTACCTGGCAATTATGTGCTAAGATGGTCTCAGGGACTTGATGGAAGCACTTGTTAGAAATGGTTCTAATGTTACTTGTTTCTTTTTCATAGCACATAATGGATGGTCAGTGCCAGAGAAGACTGCTCCCAATGTCAGAAATCCAATTAGACATACGTATTCAAAAAATAAGATACTCCAAGACTTGCCAGTGGTAAGGAGGTTTTTATAGCAAAGTATACTTGGAAAGCTGAATTAAATAAATACTATTAGCAGAGATAGCTCTTAACCCAAAACTTATTACTGATGAACTATAGACAAGAAGGATGAATGTCTAACATTTCTCTGGACTTGAATATGACAATAAATATGTTTGAGTATGAAGTAGTGGAATGAGTATAAAATTGTTGTTTGAACAGTATAATTCAATTAAGCAGATTTTTTTAGGGCAAAAAACATATGACAGATTGCAAATTGTGTAATTATTTCTCAGATAACTGATCTGTTAAAAGAGAAACAAAACAAAGGAAAACAAAAAAGGCCACTTAAAAGACTACTCTCTATGGACAGATTTTTAAAATTCATCTGAGAGGGATTAAACATCATTGAAGGCTTGAAATGTATTTAATCAGTTTTCTCTCTTCCACTGGCTGTTATAAATAGACATGACTTTAATTCCTAAAAGTAGTTTGTGTCAGGTTTTCAGAGACTAGAGGAGAATCTTTTTATCTGTGTAGTTCCGTATTCTCAGACACAGCTACTTCAGTAAAATATTTGGTCAATTTACTTAAGATAATAACATTCTGCTTAATAGTTGTAAGAAAGAAAGAAAAAAACCCTGATATATTGCTGAGGTATGCATTTATATCCTATGCAGCAATTTTTTTTTTTCATTATATAGTTACTTTTATCATATGTGAGATTTTTGTTATATGCAAGAAAGTGTAATTAAGACATTAAAATTCAGTACATAAAGAGGAAAAAAGGATCAATGTTGGTTAAAAATACATACAATTTTTCCATTACTAAAAAAAAAAACAAAACCAAAAGCGGAAAACATTTGCATATTTTGTATAGTAAAAGTTATCTCTTCACCATACAGATTTCCTCAAGTCTGTATTCAGCCATTCTTTGGACTTGTCTATACATAGACGCATCAGATGAATAAGAAGGATTTCTACTGAACAATTTTGAACTCTGAGCTCAAGTAAAGGACATCATTGTGGATGTTTTCCATGTAAGAGAATCTGAGGTATGGCATAAACCGTGAAACTATGAAGAATCATAGAGTCATAGAATTGTTTGGGTTGGCAGGGAACTCAAGGATCATCTAGTTCTGTACTATCAAAGTTTACTTTAATTTGTCTATAAATTTTTGTTAGCAAACAGAAGCGATTTTTGCATGCAATAAATGCAATGAGTTAATTAGAACTATCCATTTATTAAACAAAGTCGTATGGAGTTAAAATCAATAAGACAATAAGAATTCCTCTTCCCGTATGTTACATAAAAGCCAACATACACGCAAATATTTCTGAAACATTTGTAATTAAAAAAGTATGGATATAAATTGTATTCGAAATGTATTTCTTTTTCAAATGCTATTTTTTAGATCTAGAAATTTTTCACAACAATTTTACTCACACAAGTCACCATGCTGATTTGGCTTTCCAGCAATTGGTTGGATTTAACAAGCAAATGCACATGACAGTTTTTGTGAAAAGATTGTATAAAGCATGTAACAAGAATGCATAGGTATAGAAAAAACAATACATAACCCAATTAAAATAATTAACGTTTTTGAAATCATAAAGTACAGATAGGAAAAAAGGAGTGTAAGGAAAGACATGGATCACAATTCACAATTTTGGTTTGGAAAATGACATGTTAGATATTTTCAGTCCTAATCTCGCCAGATATAAATCCAGTTAACTCCACAGGCAATAATGGAACTGTTCCAGTTTGTCAGTGCTAAAAAGCTAGCTCTAAATCTTTCTGAGCAAATTTTCCTCTTTTAAACTTGTGCTGTATGAGCACTTTTAAATATGACCATCTGAGTGAAGTAATTTCTCAGACACGATGGGGTTTGATTATGATAGCTTCAATTAATTGCTCAGGTGAATTAAAGACTTTTCTTAATTCCAAATAGTTTCCTGACTCAAAACCATTTCTACTTTATTTGAAAAATCCTTTGCATAGTGCTTTGGTGACTTTAATTTTATGTTTGCCATCATTAACCAGTCCTCCAGAGCACTGCAGAAGCTGTCCTCCCACTTGTTATATATAGGAGCCTGAAGAATTAATCTTGCACTTATTATCTAGAAATGGACTTTGACAAATTAACTCCAGGGATCTTGCTCCAGCAGCTTAGGGCAAAAACATAACAGTCCGCTCAGCTGGAGATTACCATGCTGGTGGCAGAACCAGTAGGAGACACCTTCTGCCCACTGCTCACCTGCTTCTGTGAGTAGTCTGTTAATCTCCTCTAACTGATGCCATTATAATAGTCTGAAATAGAATATAAATAAGTTACAGTAAATGATGTTGCACACAGCAAGCCCCTTGTCATGACTACAAAGTACCTACGGCGGCCTTCCAAGTTCAAAAATGCGGATAGGGTTATGAAGAAATCTTTAAATTCAGTGTTTGATATTTAATAAAACAGAAGGAGAGATATTTTTTTTGTGCACAACTTGGAAGTACAAACTACCGAAGAAAGGAGAATTTATGAAAATACATAAAATTTAGGATGACAGGCTGTGAAGGTTGTGAAATAGTCATTTAAAAAAAAGATTATAAAAGTTACTGCATTTGGTGCTTTAAAATCAGATTTTCAAGACAATAGGGAAGGAAGATGAGGCAAACTGATAAAAGCAGCATTCTGATTCCTTAATCCTGAGGCTAGTTGAGCTTCATTTATGCATCTTAACAACAGACACCTAGGCTGATCTAAATTACATTGGTAGCAACAGCTCCCAGAAGACAGGAGTTATGCTCTCTGCATTGCAAGGCTGACAAGAGGAGGAATAAAAGATTTTGAAATGAATGTTACATTCACCTAATTTCATTCAAATAGATTGGCCATTTGAGAACCGTTTCACACTCAAGGAGACCGGAATATTGGAATAAATTTCTACTTTAATGCCACTATGTTCAGTAGTTATCAAGTTTAAATTTGGGCTGCACTGAGAGAGGTAGCAGCAGCGTTCTCACAGTTTACTCTGTGATGGTTCAGTGCTGACTTTCTTCAGGCCTTTGCTGGATTAAAGGTATTTTCCCCGTTCAATTAATATAAATATATTTTATTATCTATTTTTTCATTTCTCCATCTGTTCTTTGAGGACTTACTTAAAAGTTTTATCAGAATCTAGGAAAGTTTACAGAAATACAACCCCAAATTGAACTGTTATATTTACATGATGGTTACTTCTCAAAGGGACACCACTGCTCTGTAACAGCTTTGCAACAGGTGCAGTCTAGGTGTATCTTTCCATTTAGTGAGCTGAATGAACAGTTGGTGTAGGTTCAGAAGAAATCATGATGAGTTATCATGCTTCACTGATTCTCTAGAATAGCTTTCAGAGAAAATTGGATTGTTGCAGGCAGAAAAAGAATGAAATTTACCATACTTAAATTGTCAAAATAAATATTATAAATTACAGTGAAAAATCAGTAAAATATATACATCAAAAATTATTTTAATAAGACCAGAGGATGATTGCTTTTGAAAGACTGTTTCTTAAATACATGTGACACCAGAGTTCACAGATATTTAGCAGTATTCTTTAAAAATGCTATTGTCAAGGTTGCAGCACATTGACATAGAAGAAATGAGAGGATTAGAAAAAGCTGACTAGAGGCTCAAAGACAAAGGACAAATTGATTAATAAAATATCTTCTTGTGGAATTGCAGAACTGGTGAAAAAATTCAGTTTAAAATCAGTTTTTATTATTTATAAATTTTTTTACTGCTTGAATAAAAATGATGGAAAACTCTCCACTGAGCCTTGGTTGGCAGTACCAACCAAAGCAGGTGCAGATTATTTTAAGCAGATAAGAGGACCAGTGAGATTCTTTTTTCTAGTGGTTTAATTAAATACATGCAAGTGGAGAATATCTATGTCTCTTGGAACTCAGAAAAATGAACAAAATTTTTTTCCAGACTGCTAAGTGCCCAAAGAAAATATCCAAAACCTAGTTTAAAAAGTGATCCCTAACAAAGTAAGTGATTTTCCCCATTCAGTAAATAGAGTTAGGACAGCATTCTGATATTTTAAGTATCAAAAAATCAAGTAGCACCATGTGCACAATGATCCTATTTATTTAATTGTTACAATTAATGGATCAAAGTTCTTATCGAGGATAAAAGTATTAGTTTTGACAAGCAAATATGAATAACAAATTGGACTGTCAATGAAACATAAATCACAGTTCTCCAGAAGTCAGCTCTGATTGAGTAGGTCACACTATCAACACCAAGAAGAAAGGGGAAAAAGCGCATTCTTTTGGTGGTGGAAACAGGCAGGAAAAAGGTTAGGTAGAAAGTACTCAGATGTTTTGGGTATTTCAAATGGTATTAATTAATATGATGTAATAGATGACTGGTAAAAAGTATTTAAAGCAGGACTACATAATAGCTCTTAGGAATTCTCAAAAACTGGAAAATTGCAACTGGAAGCTATTTTTTTCTAGAGAAATTTTATTTTGCTCATCTTCAATTTCCGACAAAACATTGGAAAAAATACTCGAGTAGACTGATCACATAGATGGTACATGAGTGTGCACCAATATGGATTTATTGAGAGCAAATGATGTTAAATCTATCTAATTTCTTTTTGTGGTGAAGTGGAGAAGAGCAGTACATGTTATGCATCTTGAGTTCAGGAAGGCCTTTGATGCCATTGCACACTGTATTCATTAACAATATAATAAAATACAACTAAACTGAAAGTACCCTGAAAACAACTAGAAAAACATACTCAAGCAGTACTTAGTATTGTGCGTTATCAAACTGGAATAATATATCTATAATTGCTAAAAGTTATGCTTTGAGCCTTGTACTTGTTTGATTGGTTGGGGGTTTTTTTATGAGCTGACCAGAAGAAAGGTAGGCATTATTAACTCTACAGATGCCACCAGTTTATAAAGGTGGCATCCCCCTAGGAGATGGCTTCAAATGTAAAACAATCCTGGTAGACTGGAGAAATTGATCAAAAACATAACCCATGATTCAATTTTAAAAAGTCAACCCCTTGCACAGGTATATAAGGAATTCCTTCAATGTGAATGGGTACCACCTCAAAATTACTGATTGTGTAGAAAAGAGCTATAAAAGAGGAATATATTGAAAACTCTGTGACAATGTGATGTCGTTTTCAGAAAGAATGACATGCTACCAGAATCTACAATGTGATTTTGTCAGTAAAATATGTGGCAAAACCTTTCCACCACACACATTATAAGTAGCCTGCCTAGCTCTGGGACTACATGTGAATAAAAATTGGGACCTGTCAGGCCACAGTAGGTGAATAGCAAAAATACTGATAATGGGTCAAGAAAATATGGTTTCAAATGGAATACTAAAAATTTTGGAGTTGTTAGGGAGAAAAAAGAGACCTTAGGGAGTTAATTTTTCTTTATGCAAATGTTAGTTAGAAGGAAGGAAAAAGCTGTTCTGTAGTCCTATCTACATGTTAATATTGTCAGTGCTGTTAATCCTATTTCTGGTATTTTTCAGGAAGTGGCACTTGTAATCACAAAGGTCCTAAAAGATTGTTGATGTTGAAAATGTAGTATGCACTATGCATAAGAAGTACTTACGCATCCTTGGAAATCTTAAAAAAAAGATTAATTTCAAAAGTTCCTCTTATTAGTACATGTAGTAATGGAGGGCATGGAAAAAAATGAATGCAAATGCATGCTTGTTAAACTATTCAGTTATAAGAGATTTAGGCTGTCAGAACTTGGACAACAGTTTAGTAAAGTGCCTGCTTACAAAATCTAATAATGAACAAAACTCCAAACTGGGAGACTAGTTTAGTAATAGAAATAGTACTAAGCAGAAAAAGGGAAGATGTAATTCCTATAAGGAGAAAATTAAAACAAAAAGTAAAAAAATTAGAAGAGATGCAGAGCAGAAGACGGGTAGTAAAGAATGCTAAGAGGAAATGATAGGGACAGATTGGGCCATTCAGTTTTCCCTGCTATAAAAAGGTGCTTGCTCCGCAGTAACCAGAGGTTCTGCAACTTCAGAACTTCAGAAACAGAGAGAACTGTGAATTTGGCTCAACTTCTTCTAAACTAAGGGATTAAATTAGTTAACGAACACCCATTTAGTTTCTAGGATGCATTATTTTTCCTACTTCAGCAAGCATGTTTACATCTTTGAAAAACAATAAGGTAGAAAGGTTCAAAGAGAATCTGGATGAGGCACTTAGTGCCATGGTGTAGCTGACAAGTAGGAGTAGGTGTAGGTAGTAGGTGTGGGTGTTGGGCCATAGGTTGGACTCGATGATCTCAAAGGACTCTTCCAGCCTTACAATACTGTGATACTGTGATATTTAACCTTCTTATAAACTTCAATACTTTACTAGATAGTTATAGTACAACTTTAAAATGAAAAAAAACAGATGGTAATAATAACTAGAAAATCATTAGTCAAGACATAAGGAAATATATTTTCAAAATTTTGGAAACTTGTGTTTAATAAGTTCCTTCACAAAAGCATAGATCAGTGTCTGCTCCACTCGAGTCAGGGGAATTAGGTTCAAGTGTAAAATCAAGAAAAATTATATGTGATTATGCCCTGACTTATTAACGATTCTGTAAAATGAGAGTAAATAAGATGGGACCAGTCTCTTGCACCTGCTAATAGAAGAATTCTGTTATCTCAAGGCCTTCTTGAAAACCATTGAAGGCAATTATAATCTTCCCAAGTGCACCTGGAATAATGTTTTCAAGAAGGAGATGGCTGAAAAATCAAGAATATACAGAAAAGTCAGAGTACTCTTACTGTAAGGGGAACATGGCTTTTGCATATTTTTCCAGATTATTTTCCTCGCATTTGCATTATAATACATGTATTTCATCAACATGCAATTGTAAATATACCCTTCAGAAAAATGACCTATTGATGGGTTCCCCCAAAACCTGTACTGGCTATAATGTGTAATTTGATTTCAATTTCTATCTGAAATTAATTATAAGCCGTGAGAGGCATCATAGAAAACTGTGTTTTCTGGTTTGTCTTATAATTTTTTTTTAATAGTGACAATAACTTAATGCTGATCCTTTTTGAATTATGTTTACATTTTTTACTGATATGAAACTCTAGCTGATAACACTAGTGAGACAGCAATAAGCAATGTGAAATATATAAGAATGCATTTATTCATGGTTTATGATTAACCGTAAAAAACACTAGGATTTTGAAGAGCTTATCTTATTCTAACATCCTTTATTGTGTCTCCAAGGGTGGGTGTTTTATATATTGAGTTAAATATATGCTACTCTTACAATGAATACAAATTAAAACTACAATTTATTTACAGGACATTTTTATAGCCATATATATGTGTACAGCTGGTCATAACCCTGTATGAGGCCAAACAAAAATTATTTGACTGTAAAATATGTTACATTTGATATCATGTGGTTGCTACTCTACTGCATAGAGTGCATAGAAAAGTCACCTGCGATGCTGACAATATTTCTAATATATAAAGGAATATATTTACCACCTGTACAAATTTTCTTGCTGCATCTTCTTTAAGCTTTATGTTAAGAACTTGCACTTCAGAATATCAATCATAATATCTTGCCAAATGTTTGAATAGCTTTTATCTAGTCTACGAACTCCCTTTTTCACTTTCAGATAGCCCTAGGCTGAATTAATGGTCAGCCTTTTCTCTCAGATTGCGTAGCTTGGCTTTGCATCCAATATCTTATATACCCAACACTGCAGAAGACTGGTTCGTAGGCTTTGAAGTTCAGTAATACTTGAAAGAAAGCCCTGAAGCAAATAACCACAGTCAAAGTTAAATCTCTTCTGGACAGGTAAAGCAAAATCCCCTAGCTACCAAGGGACATTTAATTAATAAAAACATGTTAGCATCTTGTGATCTCTGTCAAGAAGTTTAACAACTATTTAAATTAAATCCTTTATGCATGATATAACTTTTTTTTTAGAAAACCAGTTTTGATTCTTTTGGAATTTAAAAACCAGTTACCCATTGTAGAGAGAAAGTAGCAACTCATTGCCTAAACCCCTCCTTGAATGTTGGGAGAGGAGATATAAATCAGACAAAGAAGGAAAACCAAACCTTTAAAGTGTTCTGCCTTTTGCAAAGCATATTATTACTCTGCTTAGACTTTTCAACCCAATGGTCTGTAAAGTCTTATGTAGTTTCCAATTTCTTGTAAAAATTGCTGAATTTCTACTTGGCCATGAAAAAACACTGCCGTTGAGGGAAAATAAACAAATAAATAAATAAAATACTGTATTTGTCCAATGGATAATGTCAGAATGGAGTCAGTTATCCAAAAACATTTCATCTGAAATATATCCATTATGCACTTCTGTTACTTAATGTTCAGAACACCTGTGATTTTTTTGCAGACAAATCCATAGAGGAAACTACAAATTGTGAAAAAAGTTGTGGTCAGATTTTAATTTTATCTTGCTCTCCATCTTCTTTACTGTCACTAATCTTATTCTCCATTCTGAAACTGTTTTTTTCCGGCCCAGTCAATATGAGTTTATGAAAAGCAGGTCCTGCCAGACCAACCTGATCTCCTTCTATGACAAGGTTACCCATTTAAAGGATGAGGGAAAGGCTGTGGATGTGCTGTACCTGGACTTCAGTAAAGCCTTTGACACCGTTTCTTACAGCATTCTGCTTGAGAAACTGGCTGCCATCGACATGGACAGGCACAGCCTCTGCTGGGTAAAGAACTGGCTGGATGGCTGGGCTCAAAGAGTTATGGGTAAATGGAATTAAATCCAATTGGAAACTGGTCACAAGCGGTGTTCCCCAGGGTTCAGTGCTGGGTCCAGTCCTGTTTACCGTCTTTATCAACGATCTGGATGAAGGGATCGAGTGCACCCTTAGCAAGTTTGCGGATGACACCAAGCTGTGGTGGTGTCTGCTTGAAGGAAGGGAGGCTCTGCAGAGGGATCTGGACAGGCTGGATCCATGGACTGAGACCAACGGGATGAGGTTCAACAAGGCCAAGTGCGGAGTCCTCCATTTGGGACCCAACAACCCCGTGCNGGTTAGGCACTAGAATAGGCTTCAAGGGAGGTCATTGAGTCGTCATCCCTGGAGGTGTTTAAAAGACGGGTTGATGAACTTCTTAGGGACATGGTTTAGTAAGTGGACAGATACAGTTGGACTTCATGATCTCAAAGGTCTTTTCCAACTAAATGATTCTATAATTCTATGATTCTGCCTTTTTCTTCTCATTTTATTAGGCAACTTCATGATCTATCTAGTTTTGTTTGTCTGTTGTCTTGCCAAACTGCTATTTATCTTCTCTCTGAGTGTTATGAAACACTCAAGAAACACATTTCATCATGTTATACTCCTGACTGAAAATTCTGGAATATAATCAACAATTGCAAAGGACATTTTTCTTTTTCTAGGATCATCGTATACTTGGCTTGCTAAAGACATTGTCATACTTAGAAATACAAATTCGGAACATTCCACCTTCTACCTTTTTTTTCCGCACAGATAAATACACACATTGTCATCTCATATCAATAACAACTCCAGAAGTGGACATTTCTTTGGGGTTAATGACCCTTTTCAGGGTTACGAATCGTTTACTTTGAGAAGGCTGTTAATTCTCAGAAAAAGCCTTGTTCCTCTGCTTTTATTGCTTAAGTATATTGAGTGTAGAATTTCTTACTGCCATATAATATAAATACTGGAGAGAGAAAAACAAGGCAAGTTCCCAGCTGAGCAGAAACCAATATGGATCAAATTGACTTCACCTTAAGCTAGATGACAGTTGTATATTGCCAAGTGCATCCACTGTTCATCCTTATTTTAATAAATATTTCAAGGTAAAAGTCTCCTGTCATTTAATTTCATTTACAAAGGACATGAAGATGATTCAGCCTGAGAGCATCACTTGCATGGGGTTTTTTTCAGTTTCAGTCTAACTGGCTAATAATTTCCTCTTTCTTCTGAGTTTTGCAATTATAAGGAAAAATACTGAGAAATTGTATCTATGTCTTTTTTGTACATATTGCTAAGTCATTAACATACTCCTCATGGAACAACATGCAGGGTTCAGGAAAAGTAAGATATCAGTATTATTACACTTTCAAAGCTGCCAAACCGCATTCTTTTCTATATCAAAATTTCTGGCACATTATATAGACCTCTGTAACCAGAATCGAAGATATGGGCAGGAAAAGCAATTTTATCAATTACTTTTTGCTCCTTTTAGATTTTGCTATTATAAGTCCATCTGTGTTATGCTAGCTTTTGTCCTGTCATCTTTTCATTAGCTTGGATGCAAGCTCTTACTTAAAGTCTTATAAAAAGTGAAGGAGCTGAAATTAGATACTAATGGAAGCCAGAATGCCAAGTAAAAGGTTACAGTAATTTATTTTCATCTAGATTAGTATGTTCCATGCTAAATTTTGATCAGTTTGACTGCCTTTTGGACTGCTGATTCACTTGCTAGAGAATGATTATACATGCAGACAACCAAGTCAATCATCTAGATTTAAGCTATGATAGTCCTTTGGCAACCGGCTAACCAGCCAGAACAGCTTTTCAAAGCCAAGTGGATTGCTCAGGTACACCGTGAAGATGTATATGAAGTCCCCAGAGCTGGGTATGTCTTATAAATTACTATTCTACACTTCCACAAATCACTATTAACTGCACTGAAGACTCTGAGCAATCCTAAGTCGGATCATATAAAGAATCAGTTCTGAAAATATATAATAGGTAAAAAAAATCTTTTTTCCTGGTGGTCATGAGATACACATCATTATACCACACATAGTCAGGTGTTCATATCCTATCAAACAATTGTTATGTGACTAAGTAGTATGTAACTAGATTGGTTTCATGCAAAACTGGAGAGCAGCTTATGGCTGACCTTGGGCATGTCTGAAGGCCTTAGAGGCACAAACTCTTCAGCTGCCCTATGTTTTTTTCCTGGGAACATGTGACACTCTAAACCCCAAGTCCTCAAAATACCTAAAAGTTTGTGCCATATTGTAAAACCTAAGCGAAGTTACCTCCTTCTGGTTTTCCCCAAATCCTCAATCCTACAGTGTTTCTGAACGTATCTGGCAGGTTTGAGGTTTTGTAATTCACAATGATTCACTTAATTAGAAACCTGGCAGAACACCTCCCTCAACCCGCTGCTAGTTTGCTTAAACAGCAGCTTAGTGATTCACTTTCTTTCTTAGAGTGTGCGAGCTCCTAGGTTCATTTTCGTTCTCTGTATGACAATACCAAAACACCTCTCATTTCCAGAAAAGTTCTCAGGCTGCCAGGTGAGGTTTCAGCTTTGGATAAGTTTCCTATCTCTTAATTTTGAAGATGGCACCTCTGTCACTACTAAACGAGATGTTTTGGCTAAAGCAACCCTAGCTGAATAGCCTGAGAGTTAAATCCTCTCTTTGATAAGAAGGGTGAAGGCAATGGTTAGCTGTAATTATGTACATCATTTATCTAGCTCATATGACTAGTGACAGAAACATTATTTCTATTTCAGCCACTTATTTGCACCCTGTTAGTGATGAAGAGTAAAATTTCTGTGGTCTTGTGGTGACATCAAGTGGCTAGCTAAATGATCCCTGCAAACATAATATCAATATTTATATGTTGGAAGAGAATACAATATAGGGAACGACAAACAGGTAGTATTAAGATTCTTACTTCTTTGGTATATTAGTATATTAGTGAATATGATGGATTAAAATCTAAATTTTATGTGCATCATCAGGGTGTGCATAATTAAATGCCATTTATGAAAACCAGACCACTGTACTTCATTCTTGAAGGAGAGTCCAAATGCAAGGAACTGACACTAAGATGTAAAATGGTGCTTAATACTAAATCATCTGAACTACTGTTTTTTAACTTGTGCTAAAACTTATCTGGGTTACTTAGTCAGCTGCTATGCACTCATTAGGAAAATCGAGAGAGTGATAATTATCTTCTGATAGGATTTTTGTGATTGAGTTAACAGGTTAGTATCTGCAAATTTAATTCCATATTCCGATTTAATGGTAACACAGCCTCATAAAGGTAACAAATAAATTTCTTTTTTTTTCTAATTTCTTTAAAATTCTCTGCTGTCACAATTTACACTTCCTTACTTCCTTTCCAGACCATGACTGGTTCATTAAGTATGAAGGCATACATTTTAAGAGTGAAGTGAGCACATTTTCTTCAACAGCTTGTTTTAGACATTAGGAAGAATTTCTTTACTGAGAGGGTGGTCAGGCATTGGAACACCGTGCCTGGGGAGGTGGTGGAATCACCACTCCTGAATGTGTTTAACGGAGAGGCAGATGAGTTTCTCCGAGACATGGTTTAGTAAGGGCACAGGAACGGCTGGACTCGATGATCTCAGAGGCGTCTTCCAACCTGATGATTCTATGATTCACTCATATTCTTAATGGGATGACTTCTCCGTCGCCCCTCCTGCAGACAGGTGCTCTATTTGCTACGCTCAGCCCCTCAAAACCAATAACTGATCGTTCACCACCCTCCTTCAATATCACGTCGGAGTTTGCTGCTTCAAAGCTTGCTTGAGCCCACTTGTTTGCATGACCTCCAAGAGAGGTTAGCCAGGGTATAAAGGCTCAATATGAAATCAATAAAAGATACGATTTCTTAGGATCAAAGAGGAACTTCAGANTTACTGAGAGGGTGGTCAGGCATTGGAACACCGTGCCTGGGGAGGTGGTGGAATCACCACTCCTGAATGTGTTTAACGGAGAGGCAGATGAGTTTCTCCGAGACATGGTTTAGTAAGGGCACAGGAACGGCTGGACTCGATGATCTCAGAGGCGTCTTCCAACCTGATGATTCTATGATTCACTCATATTCTTAATGGGATGACTTCTCCGTCGCCCCTCCTGCAGACAGGTGCTCTATTTGCTACGCTCAGCCCCTCAAAACCAATAACTGATCGTTCACCACCCTCCTTCAATATCACGTCGGAGTTTGCTGCTTCAAAGCTTGCTTGAGCCCACTTGTTTGCATGACCTCCAAGAGAGGTTAGCCAGGGTATAAAGGCTCAATATGAAATCAATAAAAGATACGATTTCTTAGGATCAAAGAGGAACTTCAGAATTCTGAGCCATCAAAATATTGCCAAAGTGGCAGCTGAGAATCACAGAGGGAATGTTGAATGAGTTTGTTTGAATTTATAAATACCGATACAAAAATTACAAGTTAAATGACAGTTTAATACAGGGACTATATAATACAGTGGATGTATAGCACTGACCCTAGTTGTGGAAAAGATGTCATCTCCTTTTTTTCAGTTTGGTGAAAGCCTTTAGCATCGAACATATTACTTGACTAGTCCACACTTGTCAATATATTCTAATGACTTCACCTTTTTGGGTGAATCATATTTACCTGAAAGATATATTTTTTTTTTATTAAGAGAGAAAGAGAGTGGTGGTGTTGTTCTTGTTGTATGATTCTCAGAATACAAATTATTAGCTCTGGTACACCAAGCCTTATTTGCATGTTCAAGATTCAGATACAATTTTAGTAAATAAAGGAAATATCTGTCACGAACTGTATATTTTTTAGTGGGAAGTCTCATAAAAATATTATATGAAAAGCAATATAGACAAAAATCACATGGTTACGTTGCTGTGGAAGATATACAAAATAAAAAGCATTAATCAGTCTGCTCACAGGTCTATTTAAGCCAGAAACCCCATTAAGTGCTTAAATTGCTTTGCTCTTCCCTTCCTTAAAATAATAAAATAAAATTCCTCAAGTGTCTATTAAATAAGACAATAAATAAAGGTAGGTAAAATCCTTGGGGAAAGGAGAAACCTTAAGGCCATCTGATTCATATTTCATACCTCTTCCATTTCTCCATCTTCTTTTTCATCCTTGTTGAAATTCATACATACACAATGTCATGAGCTAATGTTGGTTTAGATTCAATTTATTTTACAAAAAAATAAAAAAAAAAATCATGTGAACTGAGGCCAAAATAGTCCAGAGAATTAATTTTTTTTTTCATTTATATTCACTGCCATGTGTCTCCACTGAAGTTAATGCATTTTCCCTGAAAGGTAATTCATTTCAATTTAAATCAATACAGTATCTTTGAACTAATGCCTTCCAGAGTTGCAATGTTTGAACCAACAGTGGCACATTTGTGTAAATTAAAAGTTTTATTGGTTATTGTACCTAAAAAAGTGCTCAGGAAAAAACTTTTCCTTCTAAACAATACAGACCAAGAACACAAATAATCTAGATTTTTATTTTTTTCCCTTTGTTGTGTTTTGGCATTCAGGGGGTTTGGACTTTGGCATACATGAGGGAAGGATAAAACTATTTACATATATATAAATACAGCTGAATATAACTCCTGCCTAAAAAAATGGAACAACACTTTCGTGAAAGCAATAATTTTTTTCTTATGTTGTTTATTTGTTTGTTTGGGATTTTTTTCCATATATTTCAACAGACTGGGGAAGACTGACCAGACTCGCCCAGGAAAACTAAAAATCCATATTGTTTTAAACCTGCAGTTCCTATCAAAACATAACTTCTCATGTAACACTTTAAGGGGTGCACAGGGATGGGAAGAGGGTATTTTTAATTTTTACCTTCTTGTTTAGCACAAGCCAGTAATGTGTGCAGTCAAACAAGAGGTAGGAGAGCACTGATTTATAAAATATTTGCCTGTCATTCTCAAGTTCCTCTTGCGAATAATCTGAAAGGATTTTCCTTTGAGTAGTGGTTTTCAGTCTGAAAATTATCATCTCGTTTGAGTGATCAAAGGGATTATAAAATGCTGGGAAAAGTTACATCAGTTGCCAATTTCTCAATTCCTCCACAGAAGATGAGGAAAGCAGGAACTGCTTTTGCATGGTGGAAATGCTTGCACTGGCCATACAATTTTCATTTGGACAAGGGAAAGAGAGGATTCTTACTGTTTTTTTGACAGATATGCAGGTCACCAAGTCATTGGGAAGTAGGATAAATTCGTAAGTTATAATTGCTTGGATACACAGGAAAGAAATACCTAGTAGTCATTTATTTTTTTTCAGAAGCTTTATTATCCAAAGCCTGCCTTGAATGAAAAGCAAAATTGAGAGCCTCACTGGTAGAGCTATTTATTAAGTAGACTATGAACTGCAACAAGGATTTAAATTAAGTTTGTTTCATTTTCTCCTTGTCTATTCTGAATGTATGAAATATGGGTTGTTTTTTGAAACTTAGTCTAGCAAAACCAAATGCTCATAGGTTATTCAGCATTATTTTCAAATGGGACTTTTTTTGTGTGATTTAGGGAAGAGACTCCTGGAAATGCCATTTGGCCCTGCCACACTTCTTTTTTCCTGCTCCTTTGAAACATCACTGACTTTGTCTTGTGATTCATGCCAGGAAACTGCAAAGATGAAGGCTGTAATCTTCTTTCCATCTTTCATGCTGGACTTGCATCATAGTATGGATTTTTATATTTTTATTTTTACATTTAGCCCCAAATTTAGCCCTTTGTTCATACTCTGAAAAACAAAAGCCTGTACCATTAAGGGCAGCTCAGAGCTCAAGCCCCATCCTCAGTGTGTGGACATGTAGATCTGTTTGAACAGGACGAATTACTGAGAAAGAAAAACAGTTTTAGTTTATACTTGTGTAATACAATTCAGATCTGAGCAGAAAAACTGAACTAGTTCTACGTAGCTAGGCTGAGTAGCAGTAGCAGTAACATGGCATTAACTCTGTGAGCTAATTTATCCTCTGTTTCTATACAATGCTTGCGCTACATATTCCTATTTTTAAGGACTCAGTTGCAGGAGAAATGTGGGTGTGTTACAAAACTGTTACTTTCTTCAGTTCTAGACTTGCAAGTAAAAAAGAAGACCCTTCAAATTTAGTGCATACAAAAGCATGGGACAGGATTCTCTCCAAATGTTGGCTGTTACTGACTGGGGTTTTTTTCTGGAGCTCAAACACCTTAAAGTAAAACATTTATTTTTAAGACCAGTTCAGAGAAGTTCACCCTGCGAACATTCTAAGCACGTAAGATGTTTAAGAGTGCATCTGTGAACAAGGCAAGAGACTTATACATGAAGTAATTGCCTTCTATAAGACCAGAAAGGGAAAATAATATGAAGATAGTCTTAAAATTACAACTTAGTAAATAACGCTGAACAGATTAGATGTCAGTGACATTCACATTTTCTGAGATACCTAGATAAGAATAAAAAGACCGGAACAGGCACGTTGCCTACATAATGTTGCATCTTATCATCTCTTAGATGTCAGTTGTACAACCTTTCTATTCCAGTATTGTTGAAAATGATGGAATAATGCAACTTTATTTACCTCAGATGTTTTGAAGGATCGTTTAGTCTAATGCCAGGAAGTTAGCTTGTCAAATACAACAGTCACCTGAAGTCTCAAGTATATATTTTATCCTCTCCTCTTTTCATATCTCTATCTCTAACCCATCGTACAGCCATCATTCTTTCCTGAGAAAGAGAGACGGAGAGTTTGTAGAGAGTTGTTGATGTGGGACATCTTTAAGAATTTCACTGAAATTTTTTTCCATCACTCTACTTTTTCCTATCATTCTGTCTTTTTGCACCCAGTTCACTGTATGGATGGGTATTGATCTTTAAATACAATATCTCTATATCTTTCTGTATGCTTTTGACAGCTGTCTTATTTATTAGTTTTACCTTTTTTTTTAAGCCAGGAACACTTAACACAGTTCTTCCTCCAGATATCATTAAAATATGCTAACTAAGGTAGATGTGTAAGAGAGAATGCAGACATTTCTAAAGGTTATGATCTATGACAACGCTTCTTAGCTTTAAAGTTAGTGTAATTGAATTAATTGTAGCATTGAATGAACTGAAGAACAAAGAGAGCTCTGACTCTGAATGTATTAACGGAAAATATTTGACCTTTTCAATATGTTACATTTTGATTGGCATTCCTTTCTATTGGAGCCCTCTTAATAATTATTTCTTTATTTTTCCCCATTAAAAATAAGGCAGGTGTTTCAAAATCCAAAGTACAGCTGAGATAATTGGAAAGATCCAAGATAGGAAATGTGTAAGTATGTGTGTACACAGTCTTCTGTAATTCAGAGGACCTTAGCAATGGGAGTTTCATTTTCTTGGAAAAGCTTTTAGAAAAGAGAAAAAACTAGAGCTAAGTTAAATCTAATTTGTAATATTAGAATGCTAATTTCAGTCTTATTTCCATTTATAGTTATCTCAGGCCTTTCTTCATAAGTTTTGTTTTGTCTCAGTTGAAGACTGGTCCTTGCTGTATATATGAGAATAAAAAACATATTTAATGTCACTCAGGTGCAGATTTATGAATAAGTCTGTCTGAAAGGTGCAAGTACATTTTATTTTTTTTTTCCTTCAGATGTTTTTTAACTCAGTAAGACTTAATCCATTTTCCTCAAAAAAAGCAGCAGGAATTTCGCATGTCACGATATTTACCCCCAGATATAATATTTTCTCTTACCCTCTCCTTCAACTTGCATTGCTGGCCATGTGCTATTCTTGTTCTTTCCTTGCGTTCACTGTGTGCAGCCTGTCCAGTTCCACGACCCTGAGTGTATATGTTATTTGTTCTACAGTACCTTGATGGTTTCAGACCTCTCGCTCCTCCTTGCTAAGTGCATTATATGTCAAAAGTTAGGTAAATGGCCCTCCATCAGCCAGAGAGTGTTACCTGTTTCCTCCTTAGTGTTTATATAGTTTTACTGTGCCCTGAAGCCTCCCCACAATACGCCACAGGTGCTAAGAGAAGAAATCCAGGAGACAAACTGTCTCTGTAGCATGTGCACTGTTTCCCCTATTTAGGTTTTACTGGGAAACTCCATTGCTGAAATTTTTTTTCATTTTGCTCTTGTTGAACAAAAACAAATTGAAAGCAGGTAATGCGAGAGTTTCTGGAGTTTATTGGTTTATCGAAAATACCCAATTTCACTTTACATGCAAATCTTCCCTAAACCCTCAGAGGTTAAGAGAGGTGTATTTATATGCAGCCAATATATCTTTCTGTAGCGCTTTATTTCTATGCAAAACCAGAGCATAAATTGTTTTTCTTCAACAGATTAAAGAATGCTTGAAACAAAAATCTGTGCTTGTTTTCAACTGATGAAGAATTTGTTTGTAGACTGCATAAGCACAATGCTCCTAGGCTGCTGCCGCATCTCTTTAACTTCCTTGTAAATGGTTTAGAAAATAACACTCAGATTTTCTGCTTTGATATCTGATTGGTATTTTTCCTGCAAAAAGTTAAAAGGTCAGTAAGTGTTTTGAGCTGTTTCAACTTAATTTATTGCTACTTCATTTCAAATTGTCAAAACATTCACAAAAAGCCACAAGACAAGCCTTTGACTGTATAGGAACGATAAATATATTGTAAATAACTTTCTAACCCAATTTTAAATTCCTGTCTTCTGGACTTCAGTTTTCTAAGTAGCAAAACACTTCACATTCAGCACATGACCAGATCACGTTAACCTCTTTGAAAATGCATTTCAAGAGCCTTGATGGATCTCTTGCTCAGCAATTGGCCTTGGGAAAGTGTACTCTTTATGGTAAGCCAAGTGCCACATGCAGTAATCTGTCAGAAAGCGAACAGCAAATGAAACGGAAGGTTGAAACAGATCATTTAGCATTGTGACATTGTTTGGGAATTTGGCGCTATGAGGAATATTTTTGTCATGCATACGGTTGGTGTTGATCTGAGGTTATGAACATGACTGGCAAGCTGCCACATCCCCTGTGTCTGAAGAGTTTTGAAGCATAACTTGACCTGTGCGTTATCTCAGGCCTCTCTCTGCAACCTTTTAAGACTGGAACTGATAACGTCTCCCACATAAGGTGCTCCACTGAAGTGAAGCTGAATGGTTGTGATGCCTTTCCAATTGCCTGCAAAGCAATTTAGAAGGAACCTAACTTCACTTTTATTAACCCCAGAGGTCTCTCCATTTGTTTGGCTTTTCCAGACTGTATCTTCCTTTCACTGTCCAGCTAAATTGACAGAGCACACAATTCTGTTCCATATAGCATGCATCTTTGTAGGAATCCCTTTAAAAGCTTTAGCACTTAAGAAAAATCAATAGTGCTTATGATGTGTTGCAGACCTCCCCTCTCCAGCACACTAAATTCCTATCGGCCCGTTACTAGCTTGCCATGAATCACTGTTGGAAAAAGAAAGCAAACATTGCATCTTGAAAGGACTCATGTGGCATTACACTTGAATAGCGTTGTCTCTTGTTCTGTAATTAATTTAGTGGAACTGTATTGTTGGTGTATTCAAAAAAAAGAGAGAAGAGCAGTGCAAAATGCATTTCAGGCACAGAGCCAAGTATATCTATTATATAAAAACCTACTGTGTTCATTGAAATAAAATGAGTCAATAGAAATACCCATATTTTAAATAACTCTTTAAGATATAAATCATTATGAAGATAATAAACTATGTTTCTGTCCAAATATACTTTAAGTCTTTTTTAAAAAGACATAAATCAAAAAAGACCTGTGAGATTATCTGTGAATTTTTTTTACAGGAAAGAATATTTAAAGATAAAAAAGGGAAGTAAAAATGGAAGAAAAAATTACACAATCAACCTACACTAAGAAAAGTATTTAGCGAACAAAATCATTCTATAGAGAAACCTGTAAGTTTCAAAAATCTAGGTCCCAAGTGTTATCTTATGCTTCCTATGCTTGTACAGTTACGTTGTCTTGGAAAAGGATTTAGAAAAATGTAATTTGTTCATTATGACAGGTATTAAAAGCAGAGGAGCCTACAGCAGTATGGTGAGTACATTTACCTGTTGTTCACAGTTCTTCTTGTTTATCATGCAAATCCTTTGCATTTCTATATGGATTATAAACAATATAAGTTTAGGTTTGAGGGTTTTTTTAAAAAAACAAAACAAAACAAACCCCAGAAATAGCAGGATCTCTTTTTCTTCTTTCTTTCTTTCTTTTTGTCTTCCTCACACCTCAGCGTAGTGTCTCAGTGGTTAGAACAGGAATGTAGAGTTTATGGGTCCCAATTTCAATCTCCTCATATGCTTAATGGCCTCAAATATTCATGACCTCAGAAAACAACCTAATTAGCTGAGTACTGGCTGCTTGGGCAGTGCTCATGTGCCTCTTAAAGGAGGATGAGGAATTTCCCATTCTACACGTCAAGGGTTTTTTTTCTTAAAATAAAAATATCAGAGATATTTTTTATCCCAGAATGAGAGTGCAATCGTATGTATGATTCTGTAGTCTAGTGATGATGACATTTCCTGGAAATGGACAAGTTTTCGTTATGCAATATTTCCAAATACTTGTAATCTTCCATAATGGAACAGTCCTTGGAGATGAGGCTGTAAACTGAGCCCACATCTTCTTCCAGAGTCAACCCTGAACATAATGCTGAAGAGATTCAATCATTAATGAATCTCTGTTTTCTTTACATATTTTTCTGCTTCATGAGATAGGAGTTGTCCTTCCCAAAACAGTTTGGTGCTCCAATCACGTTTTGCCAGCACAAACTGGGGAAGATTAGAATTCACCAGGCATAGATGCAAGGGTCCTGCAAGATCTGTGCTCTGCTGTCAAGTAGTAGAGGAGAGGCCAGTCTACCCTTCCTGAGTTTTTCTATGAGGTCTTATTTTACTAAACCACCTGTCAGTGTATGCACATCCTCAGAGGAGACAAGGAAAGGAAAGCCTAGTTTTCTGATCCATATTGGTTTTCTACTTGCAGCACTAAGCACTGGGTGATGTACACAGTAAAAGTCCATGGATAGTCCTGCCATACTCTGTCTGTCCATGCCTACAGTGCCATTGCACTTCATCAGTTGATCAGTCATTCTGCTGCAAGAGAGACTTTGTGCTCTAAACATAGTCTGTGACACAAAGGAAAAGAAAGGGAAAAAAGAACAAATTATAAATGTTTACATTGGCATAAGTAAGAAATCTGAGGAAAAGGCCCCTTGTATGTTACAGAAAAGACATATTGAGAAGGCTTCACAAATGAAGAAGCTGTAAAGTAGAATGACACCTTCAGTTTATTTGTATCTTAAATCTAGCATATTTACTGTCGGAATAAATGTAGGCTGAGTTTTCCTTCTGAATCTGCTTCCTGTGGAGCAACATATTTTTTGTCTGGCTCGCTCTACCTTTACCATCAACGCTGACAATCTTTAACACTTTCTTAAACACAGAAATGGGTGACATTTCACACCTAATCTGCAAAACCAGTGGATTTTGGCATTTCCTATGCCAAAGACTATAAATAGGAAGCATGCACAAGACATTTCTGGACTTGCAACTTTAGTGTGATCTTTCCCTTTCGAGTCATCTTTGCTGCCATATGGACAAGAATACTTCTTACTTTGACTTCAGTAGTTTTAGGGTCAGGCTCTAGTTCCTTCATTTGTCATATTATTCTTTCGTATGTAATATATAGGCTATATCACCTTAATGCTAATTTTCATCTCTTCCATACTGTCTTCCAAAGTAAAAGTTCCCACACAATTCTTTTTTCTTTGTTCCAGTATACCACGCTGGTCTTTGACATTCCTGACCATCTCAGATTCAATTTCAGATCATTTTACGACATTACAAAAAACACTTTACTTGTTTTTTCCTTATAGCGTTATTTGCATTGTAAGTATTTTAGATAAATTTGCTCTGTGACAGACTGTGAACACGCTAACTTTTCTGAACCTGTAAAAAAATGTAACCACTCAGCTAGTGGGACATAACTCGAGACTAGGAAAGGCCTGGCTTTAGCCACTGTTATTCAATAGCCACAAAGTCATCTAAAGGTTATTCCTGTGACTTAAGAGAAAAGAAAAGATAAAAATTTTATTTAGCATACAGAGTAGTACACTTGGGGTAGAAATATACATTAAAAATGAATAAAGTATATTGTATTAAACCACACTTCACCGTGACAGTGAAGACAGTGAAATCTGTCAGAGAGAAACAAAATAATTTCTTTAGCTATCAAAATCCCAGTATAAACTTAAAATCCATGCCCCGCTGTAGTCATTTGCATACTTGCTTTTGATATCACAAAGAGTTAGGTTTTCATCCCAGAGGTAAATCTTGTGTATGTCAAACAAGAAAAGAACAGACATCTCTCAAATTTTATGTAAAATTTTCACTCTTTATGAACATTTATAATTTTATTACTTCTAACTCCAAATTTCCAGCATAGTCCTCCTAGTCTCAAAACCTCTTGTTTTGCAAGAGGTGTTAGGGAAATCTAACTTTCCTCAGGTCAGTCTACTAAGCTAAAAAAAAAAATCTTGTTCTTCCTGTCAGAATCTTCGCATCATATTTATGTCATACAGACATGTGGGGGTTTTATACTTCTTTCATTGTTAGTGTTTTAGGACCTATTATAAGGAAAAAAATTCTTCAAAATTCATATTCTACATGTCCAAGAATCATAACCACTCTATCACTGTGCCACAAAAAGATCTTTTTATGATGTACAGATAAAAGTCTCTCAAGATAATAAACTATTCATGCCTTTTGAAACATCTTCCTCAAATTAAGTTTAAATAGGATTCTTTGCTGCAGATTGATACCCAATATCTATATCAACAGACAATGTAACATAATTGGTAATCTTTGTTTAGAGGAAACTGATGCATATATCTTGGGTATAATAACAAAGCTGTTCGAGGATAATTCACCAGTGTCCAGTGATATAAACACATTTTTCATAATTTTCTGAGAGCGATAGAGAAAAAATAATAAGTAGTCAGAAAACCAAGAAAAATCTATTTTTTCAGATGTAATATCTGTCTCTGGTTTTTATTGGATTCAGTACACACAGTAGTTAAGGTCAATGACTGTCAGTTTAAATTTTGTGCAAACTGGCAGATTGATTAAAAAAAATTACTTTAAAATCTGACAGACAGACAGTAGGCAACCTAATTCACCATTGAAGAACATCACAAATTTTGACATGAGATTGTGTATCGTTTTTCTTGATGTTTCAGTATGACATAAACCATTCACAAAAATAACTCTCAGTCATTTTAGTGGTAGTGGAATAAGCTAGTTTGCATATTTTCCAATATAGACGATGTGAATTCTCTAAATGGCTTTTCCAAATGCTGTTTTATTTATATTTATATACTGTAGTGCATGAATGTCAGCCCATGTTTCGGTGATGGACAGTGCATTTCCTTTATGAATGCTTAGGTTAAACGGAAGTTATTAACCTTTATTCATCCGCAAATCTTCTAATCAGATCAAAGACTGACCAAAAAACCCACCCAAATCCAACCAAAACACAAGCAGGAAAAGCTCCACAAAACCCACACAAGAGACAGGGAAATTAAATCCATTGGGAAAACCCTGTTTGTCATCATCTGCCACTCTTCTACACACTCTGATGGGTAATCATTTTGCACAGTTTCTCTAGATATCTTTTGCCCTGTGGGAGAGATGACAGTGCTTTTCATCCAGTCTCCAAACTAGGAAAAATTGTGGTCAAATATTCACAACTGCCAACTTCAAAGCAATTTTTTCCATGGCAACCATACCTCAAAAGCCTGGAGTTGCAGAACTTGCCAATTAGCAGCTCCAAAGGGGGCCATTAGCTCCTTCAAAAATGTAGCGGACGCTGGTTTTAATCGCTGGTTTTTTTTCAGCCTTACAGCAAACACTACGCAAACACTAACCATGCAAGGGTAAGGCTGACTCCTTGGAAAGAAGCTGATGATGCATGAAAAGAACAACACATATCAAGCTCTATTTTTTCATAAAGAGTAATTATCCTCAGTAAATCATCACTGCTAATTTATTATTGTTTAATTAAAGCAAGTTGTATTTTCTCTTTATTGCCAATGGTAAACCATGCTTAACAGCCACAAAATTTGCTTTCTCTAGGAGTCCTTGGTTATACTGCTGCTTGGGAATGAAGAGGTGCCATAATGCAAGGAGTATCTGTGTATACACAAACCTGTAGAAGCTTAACTGTGTAAACTTACTGTTCATAAAAAGAAGACAGACTGAAGAAAATAAACACAGAAGAGGTAGAAAATACAGACATCAAGGACATTACCTCCTCTAGCTTGTAAAATCTTTCTGAGTCCTTTGAAGTCTAGGGTAAGTTATATCATTATTAACCATGAAACCTAAATCTACAGTTAAGAATTTCCTATATATGTAAAATAAAACCCCAAACATTTATACTTAAAAACCCCCAACCAACTATAAATTCATTAGCTGGTTTAAAGTAATTATTTCTTTATTCACATAAATGATGTGCCATGTCCTTTAGAGGTCACATATATTTGAGCAATAATAGAAAGAAAAACATGAACTTTACGCATTCATTTAAATAGGGTGTCATTTATGAAGCCTAATTATTCCCATCACCATTTACGCAGTAACACAACTAACTAGTGTATCATTTGCCATCCTGTCATAAAACCCCAGTCATCCAGCCCATCTTGTGTTGCTGGCTACGTTCAAGCCCTTTTGACATCTGGTGTATTTGAAAGAAATGGCTGTGCAAATGTTGAACACGTAACCAACTTAGGGACTTCCCCACACAGCAGAGAGATACTTTGTTTTACATAAAATTGGGATAATTTCAGGAGGAATGAGACACACATGATGTTTTATGAAACCTACCTGACCTGTCTGAATACCGATGAATAAGCTGGCTGCTGTCCGGATGTCTCTCCCAGAAGGTGCTAAATGACACAGGGCTATGGTGCTGTACAATGCCACTATGCCGTTACTGCCTCATGAGCCAATGAAGAGCAGCTAAGTCTTCTTGTCAAAAACATGAGGGATGCAGGCCACAGCAAGAGGCAACGTAACCATAGCAAACTGAGAAAAACCCCAGATAAGAGCGTCAGTCTTGAAAGATCAGCAGAGCAATGGGAGCAAAACAAGATCACATTTTAGCAATCTAAAGATGGATTCTCACCCATACATATTGCCCTCTCTCCAGTGATGGGCCTGACAAACTCATAGCTGTATTTGTCAGGAGTGGTGCTAATCGTGCAAAGGCACAGCTGGAGCTGAACTTGAAAATGGATGCAAAGAATAAGAACGATTAGAAGGTCTTCCACACACATTAGCCAGAAAATGACTCTAACAGAAAGAGCACCTCTCTTGATGAGCAAGGCCGGCAAAATGGTAAAAACAGATGAGAAGGCTGAGGTACTTAGCAACATCTTGGCCTCAATGTTCATGGGCAATTTCTCTTCCCACACCTCTCAAGCGGATGGACTGCAAGACAGGACTGTGGGAAAAAAGTCCCTCCCACCGTAAGAGAATATGAGGTTCATGACCATCTGAAGAACCTGAACGTATATAAGTCTATGGGACCTGATAAGATGCATCCCAGAGTGCTGAGAGAATTTACTGATACAATTGTCCAGCCACTCCCTGTGACATATGAAAAGAGATGGCAGTCAGATGAAGTCCCTGGTGACTGGAAAAAGAGAAATATCGGACTCATTTTTAGAAAGAATAGAAAAGATACCGAGTATTACAGACCCGTAGGCCTCAGCTCTGCAGTGGGGAAGACCATGGACCAGATCATCCTAGAAGTTGTGCTAAGAGAACATGGAGAATAGGAGGATGATTTGAGACAGCCAACATGGCTTCACGAAGAGCAAGTCTTGCCTGATCAACCTGGTGGCCTTTTATGATGGAGTGACACATCAGTGGACAAGGGAAGAGCTACGAGTGTAATCTGCCTGGATTTCTCCAAGGTCTTTGACAAAACATCTTTCTCCCTAAATTGCAGAGATATGGATTTAATGGGTAGACTATTCAGTGAAGTGCTCAGTGGATGAGGAATTTGTTGGCATCCAGAGGGTAGTGGTGAACGGTTCAATATCCTAATTGTGACATTGTGCTGTCACTTAGGAGTTTGTATTGGGATCAGCACTTTTTAGTAACTCCATCAATGACACTTATGGTGGAATTGAGTGCATGTTCAGCAAATTTGCAGACAACACCAAGCTGAGTGTTACAATTGGCACACCTGAGGGACAGGATGCCATACAAAGGAACCTACACAAGCTTGAGAAGTTGTCCAAGTGGAAGGCCCTACACCTGGGTCACAGCAACAGGCTAGGGGAATGAAGGGATTAAGAGCAACCCTACCAAGAAGAACTTGGGGGTACTGGTGGATGAAAAGCTGGACATGTGCCAACAATGTGCAGTCACAGCCCAGAATGCCAGCTGTATGCTGGGTTGCATCAAAAGAAGCACGGCTAGCACGTCAAGGGAGGGGATTCTCTCTCTCTTGTGAGGCCCCGCCTGGAGTACTGCGTTCACCTCTGGAGTCCTCAGCACAGGAAAGACATGGATCTGCTGGAGCAGATGCAGAGGAGGGCCACAAAAAAATGATCAGAGGGAAGGAATACCTCTTCCATAAAGAAAGACTTAGAGACCTGGGGTTGTTCAGCCTGGAGAAGAGAAGGATTCAGGAAGCCTTTATTATGGCCTTTCAGTACCTAAAGGGGGAGTATAAGAAAAATTAGATGAACTTATTAGTAGAGCCTGTTGTATGAGGATGAGGGGTAATGGTTTTAAACTAAAAAAGGTAGACTTAGACTAGATGTTATAAAGAAGAATTTGGTTTTACAATGAAGGCGGTGAAATACTGAAACAGGTTTTCCGAAGAGGTGGTAGATGCCCCATCTGTGGAAACACTGAGGGTCAGATTGGGTGGGTCTCTGAACAACATGATACAGTTGAATATTTTCCTGCTTATTGCAGGGGTTGGACTAGATGACCTTTAAAGGTCTCTTCCAACCCAAACTATTCTATGTTCCTTTCCTATGATTCTGTGATTCTAATTGATGGTTGCAGTATACCTGTTTTCATTATTCCAATCTCCTAAAAGGTTCATTGGTTCTGCAAAGCCTGTAAGTCTGACGACAGTGCCAGGGAAAGTCGTGGAGCAGGTCATCTTGAGTACTATCATACAGGTCCAACAGCACAAACAGGCGATCAGGTCCATTCAGCATGGCTTATGAAAGGCAGATCCTGACAAACTCACCTGATTTCCTACAACAAGGTTACCCAATTAGTGAATGAGAGAAAGGCTGTGGGTGTGCTGTACTTGGACTTTAGTAAAGCCTTTGACACCGTTTCTCATAGCATTCTGATGGAGAAACTGGCTACCATTGGCCTGGACATACAAACCCTCTGCTGGGTAAAGAACTGGCTGGATGACCGGGCCCAAAGAGTGGTGGCCAATGGAGTTAAATCCGGTTGAAAGCCGGTCACGAGTGGTGTTCCCCAGGGTTCAGTGCTGGGTCCAGTCCTGTTCAATATCTTTATCAATGATCTCGATGAAGGGATTGAGTGCACCCTCAGTAGGATAGTAGATGACACCAAGCTGGGTGG